>ML664186.1:7201483-7265338 GCA_007570785.1 Antilocapra americana
CACACACACACACACACACACCCTACCTCCTGGTTCAGGAGATCAAGAACTCCCATTCTCATGCAGGTGACCCTGGTCCCAAAAGGAGGACCCCTGCACTGATGGAGGCCAGGCCCCATAGTAGGCCCTCAGGAAGAACTGAAGTAATAAATCAACTTAATGACCTAATGCCACAAACACATAGGGAACCTCAAGAGTGACAGGCAGAGAATGTCTGTGCAAAATACTCAGAAAAAAATAGAGAAGCTACCCCTCTGCCCTCCAAGCTCACAGATCTTTACATCCTTGATCATGTGTGGTAGGAAGCCACGCACACAATCAACCAGACAACGGATCTCGCTGAACACCTTCTAGATGCTTCCAGGTGCTGAGGATGCACCTTGAACAAGACAGCCAAACATCTCTGCCTGCAGAGTGGACATTGTGGTATGGGGAAACTGGGAGAAATGAAATAAAAAATTTTAAAAGCACAATATACAGTTGTTAGTTGATGCTGTGGAGAAAAACTGAGCAGAGAAGAGGCAGAGATGGCAGGGGTGAGGGGTAGAATTTTAAATCTGCACTGGTTTCAAACAGTCTCCATAACTCCATGAAAATGTAGGAGTGCATGCTCTACTCATGGCTGGTGAAGTGCCAACAGAAGAGCAAGGGCTGGAGGAACAGAGAAGGAACCGGCTGGGCTGGGTGGGTCAGGGTCAGAGGGAACACATGCATCTCCAGATTGAGATGAATGCTGAGCAGCGAGTTCCCTCCCATCTCTTCCTTTTCGGGAATGTTCCTCCTGCTCTTTCCTAGCTGCAGAGCACAAATCAGCCTTGAACTTCACTGGGCATTTCCAGCAAATGCCTGTATCTCTTATACAAGTTTATGCAGTCATGTCAGCCTTTCCTGAGTCATGAAGGTCAATGGCCATTTTTAGGACTTTTTTTAATTATGAAAGGGACACACGATCACAGTGTAAAATATGACAAAATATCAGAAAGGATACAGATTCCCAGTAGTCTTAACCTCAACATGACCTCTGTTTACATTTTGGCATGTTTCTTGCCAGTCGTTTAACACATGGAGAATCACTCTGCACCCATATTAACTCTGAACGCTGCTCTTTTAATTTTTACTTAATATAGTACTTTTAAATTCCTACATTTGCATTTTTCTGCTTTTAACAAATTCCGTATGGACATCAATGTAATGGAATATAGAACATTTCAAACTACTGGTGCACTATGCTTCATTATTCACCATTTCCCAGTTGTTGAGCTTCCCTGCTGGCTCAGAGGTTAAAGCATCTGCCTGCAATGCAGGAGACCTGGGTTCGATCCCTGGGTCAAGAAGATCCCCTAGAGAAGGAAATGGCAACCCACTCCAGTATTCCTGCCTGGAGAATCCCATGGATGGAGAAGCCTGGTGGGCTACAGTCCACGGAGTCACAAAGAATCGGACATGACTGAGTGACTTCACTTTCACTTTCAGATTTCTGAGTTTTCATCATTATATATTACTGTGAAAATGACTGCACATGGAAAGGCATTTCAAGTAATTCCCTCAGAGAAGATTCCTAGAAAGAGGATGACAGGGAGCTGGGAGTACTTTAGACAAGTAGTCATTGTATAGATCTACACACACCCCCAAATGTAATTGTAATAGGGAAGAATTTTTGCATTCTATTACAGGTAAATCACTAAAGGGATGTTGCCTAGAAGTTTAAATTATATATAATGGCCCATTTCTTGGAACCCTGCTTCGCAGGTAATGAGTATTAAGTTAAAATACTTTTGTTTAGCTCATAGAAAACCTCCTGACCAGGACCACCAGTGAATGACTGCACGAAGAAGAAATTGACACATCCCTTTGGAGGCCAACTGGAACCAGGAAGTGTCTGACTTTATCCCCTCCCCTCCTACTATAAAAGGAGCCTGAATCCTAACTCAGACACGATGGCTCTTTGGAGACACAAGCCCAGTATCTTCTGGTTAGCTGGCTTTCTGAATCAAGCCGTTATTCTTTGCCCAACAAGTGCCTCTCAATTATTGGCCTGCTGTCCAAACTCAAACTTGGTAACATAATCACCGCCCCACTTGGTTGCAGTGGCAGAATATAAAAGGACCCCTGCACTGATGGAGGCCAGGCCCCATAGTAGGCCCTCAGGAAGAACTGAAGTAATAAATCAACTTAATGACCTAATGCCACAAACACGTAGAGAACCTCAAGAGTGACAGGCAGAGAATGTCTGTGCAAAATACTCAGAAAAAAATAGAGAAGCTACCCCTCTGCCCTCCAAGCTCACAGATCTTTACATCCTTGATCATGTGTGGTAGGAAGCCACGCCCACAATCAACCAGACAACGGATCTCCCTGAGCACCTTCTAGATGCTTCCAGGCGCTGAGGATGCACCTTGAACAAGACTGAGTGAGAGTCCATTATTTACCTGCTGTCGGAATCTGAGGCAATCTCCTTTCTCCCTCCAAAGCGGATCTGGCACTGCAGGAAAAGAAAGTCACTGAGATCAGCCGTTGGGATGGACACACAAAATCGCCCCCAGGGGCCCTCGGGGTCTGGGGACACTCAGGGCCAGGCACTCTGGTGGCCGAGTCAGAGCATCCCCGAGCCCTGGGGATCAGCCCAAGAAGTGGGACAGTGGGCTCCCCAGCCTTCCAGCTGCCATTTGAAGGAAGAAGCCCTTTTACCTCCCGCTTGTACACAAGGGAGCCTTGCGCAAAGACAGCGCTAAGAGGAAAACAGAAGCCGTCTACAGATTCTCTAGGAAGCTGCTTCTACCTGTCAGCAGCTGACTGTCAATAACACAGAGCTCTTAACAGGCAATAATTAAAACTGCCACAAATCTGTGATGATGACGGGTCCCTTCTGACAGGGCCCAAAGTTGTTAGGGCTGCTCTGAAGTTATGACAGCATACATCAAGCTTCAAACAAGCCTTCTGGTTGTGCTGAATGACAGTGCACCCAGGGAGGGCGGAAACAAAAGCAAACTTTTTTTTTTCTTTAATAGTGCTGAAATGTAGATAACATAAAGTTTACCATTTCAACCATTTTTAGTTCTGCAACCGTTACCACTCCCCACTACTCTCTTTCAAAGGTATAGAGCCTCCACTGTGGGTAGCAGGTTTACCAGGTTTCTAAATTTATCATCATATATGTGTGGGGGGGGGGGGTGTGTATATAGAGAGAGAGAAATTTAAATGATACTTCGGTCAAAATTCACAGAACTGCACACTTGAAATTGGTATTTTTATTGTATACAAATCACACCTCAGTAAAGTTGGTTTTTATTTTTTTCTTTCCAACTTGAAGAAATGTTAATTTCTTAATGAAGCTAAGAAATCATAGTGTGTTCCACATGCATATGAAAAGATACACATAATAAACAAAACATGAAGTAAAAACTAGCAGGTTACCCAGTCCAATTAATCCTAAATTGATTAGGGTTTCAATCTCAACACTCAAGATATTAAAGAAAACTAAACTATTAAATTTTACACATTGAGAAATTACTATTTGCCAAGCATTGTAATAACTAAAGTTGGTTTTCAAAAGGCATATGTACAACACTTTCACTATCCCAAATAGTAATAACAGCTCTGGGTGGAAGATCCAAGTTATTTCTGTTTAACTGCTACATTTGAAGTGGTTGGACTTAACTCTTCATCTTATTTCACATTCCATTTCTGGAGCAAAGAAAGAAAACAACTAATAACATCGGCTCTGCATTTATTGGGGACCAGGCGCTGGCCATGGCCCTTTACCTCTTTAACAAAAGCAATTTCCTCCACAGCCCTATAGAGATAGTGACCCAATTAAAGAGAAGAAGGATGCTCAGAGAGGCTGCCTAAGTTGCCCCAGCACACATAGCTGTCAGGAGACAAAGCTGGCCTTCTGCCCCAGCTACACCTGACTCTGTGTCCTTTCTGCCATACCTGGAGGCCTCGAGGCTTGGGCAGATGCTAAATTCTCTGAGCTCGCATCAACCCTTAACAGGCACTTCCATTAAAGGACATATTCGTCTCCCTATATTGTGATGACACGCAGATAACTGCCAGTCACCCCTTCTGAAACGTGAATTCCTAGGGCTGGATCTCAGCTCTGCTGCTTATTAACTATGACATTGGCAGCAAGTTACTGGACCTGAGCATCAGTTCTTCATTCCTTCATCTGTAAAATGGCAATAATTGCAAGAACTATCTCACAGGGTGGCTGGAAGGATTCGATGGAAAGCACTCGGCTGAGCGCCAGACAAACAATGAATGTGCAAGAAACGAGGCCTGTTGGGTAGCTGTGAGCAGACAACCTGACGCCAGCCTCGTGTCAACGCCCGCTTCCACACCCAGCCAAAGCCAGGCACCAATTCAGTGTCAACCAAACCAAGCAGAGCCCTTCTGGAGACTCCAGACGACCCTGAGTGCAGCCTCGTTTCTGTTCTTGTGTTCTTCTGTTCACCGGGGTCCTAACTCCCAACCAGCACTGCGGCGCTCTTAGAAGTGAAAGTCGCTCAGTCGTGTCTGACTCTTTGCGGCCCCATGGACTGCAGTCCGTGGAATTCTCCAGGCCAGAATACTGGAGTGGGTAGCCTTTCCCTTCTCCAAGGGATCTTCCCAATCCAGGGATCGAATTCAGGTGTGCTTTGGAAATTCCCCAGCAGTCTAGTGGTCAGGACCCTGCTCTCACTGCTGAGGGCCTAGGTTCAATCTGGGGATTTTAGTTCATGCATTTTACTATAAGCCATTAAGCACAGCAAAAACAAAGAAAGAAAGAAAACTGCTTGGAAACAGGACTTTCAAACCCACATTAATGCCCTTCTCAAAGGGACACCACTAAAGGATGGGGGTGGGTCCTCTGAGGGCTTTAGGATGTCAGGACACAGGAGCCCATCTGTCCCCACCTCTGATCACTATCACTTGTTGGGGGAAATGATTAGCTTCACTGTTTCCAGATTCAAGGCAGAAGTAGGTCTGTGTAGGCAGAAGGGCAGAAATGACTTCTATGCTCATCATCTGACACTGACTTGAACTGAAAGTCCATCGCAAGCTTTCTCCTTACCTGTTTCACGGCATCCAGCAGTCGCTCCAGCAGAAACTGTCTTTTCAGGTCATTGTTCTGTGTTCCTAGAAGGCAATGGGGCTTGGTTAGATCTGTTTGACATTTGCCTTCTACTAAGACCCCTGACATGTAGCATTTGGCTGTTCTCAGCCAGCATCAACCTTCTCTCTAATAAAATCAATAACAAGACCAGGTATCAATAATCTGCACCAGTAATGAGGTCTGACCACTTTCCTGTCACTACATCACAGGAAAGCAACTAAACTAGTGTTCCCCAAATTTGGATGATGTTTCTGGAATGATCTAACTTAGGGGTTTCTCAACCTTGGTGTCACTAACATTCGGATCAGCTAACTCTCTGCGGCTGCCCTGTGAACTGTTAAGATGTCTGGCAGCATCCCTGGCCTCCACCCACGAGATACCATTAGTGCACGCGTGCACACACACACACACCCTAGTTGTGGCAACACAAATCTCCAGATTCTGCCAGACATCCTCTGGGGAACAAAACTGCCCCCAGTTGAGAACCAGTAGTCTAACTTAAAACATAAGTTTCCTAGTAACGCCAGGCAAGGCTGGTTGGCTGACCTCAGCATCATCTCTAACATCATTTTCCCATGAAAAATCTAATTACTCAGCCTCCGTTGTAAGGCTGACCTTAAGAAGTTTCAGCTGATGAGATGTAAGCAGAAGAGCGCTGGGAAGGGCCTGGGGAAACAGTGCCATCCTTACAAAAGGACAGATGCTAATGGCTTCATTCCTGCTTCCACCCCTCATGCCCGCATTCCAAACACATCGGGGGAGCCAGAGCAGCCTCTGCAGGGAAGCCCAAGAGAATCACAGAGACACCAGCCCTGATGTCACTTTGCCGCTGAGCCAACACTAGAAATCTCAGCGCTCTCCCAGAACAAATCATTCCATTTGTTCAAGCCGTGCATGTTGGGTGATTACTTACAGTCAAAAGCATTCCCAACTGATACATATGGCATACACCAAACTCCCATTTAAGAGGGTGGGGCAAGGCCACTTCCGTCTTCCCAGGTGGCTCAGTCATAAAGAATCCGCCTGCCAATACAGGGGACGCAGGAGATGCGGGTTCAATCCCTGGGTCGGGAAGATCCCCTGGAGTAGGAAACGGCAACCTGCTCCAGGATTCTTGTCCATGGAGAATCCCACGGACAGAGGGGCCTGGCGGGCCGCAGTCCAGAGGTGGCAAAGAATCAGACCCAGCTGAGCAACTGAGCACACGCGCATGCTCGGCCGCTCCAAAGGCCCAGGCAGAACGCTGTCAGAACCGCACCTGACGCTCCACAGGGCGCCCAGTGGCTCCGATCCACGGAGACGCGACTGCCTGTCATGATACACCAGACTCTGAACACAGCTGTTTCACAGGAGACCCAAATTTAGGGTTACAAGGAAGTCAGTGTTGGGACTCCCTTGGGGGTCCAGTGGCTCCCAGTACTGGGAACCCAGGTTCAGCCAGGGAACTGGATCTCACGTGCCACAACGAAAAGATCCTGCGTGTCGCCACTGAGGCCTGGCACAGCCAAATAAACAAACAAATAAATACAGTTTTAAAGAGACAGCGAGATGGTCAGGGTTTCGTCCAAGTCACACCTGGGCCGCCCAGTTGCTGACAGCCGTGCCCATGTGCTGAGCACTTCCTGCACAGGAGGCACCGAACCAGGTCCTCTGAACGCACTGCGTCCTGTAATCTTCACAACTGCCCTACCAGCCAGGTGCTAGGGTCCCTGAATCGCAGGCAGGGAAACGGAGGCTCCAAGAGGACAAGAAGGGCAGGCGCTGACCCACTCGATCTTTGCTGAACTTCTACTGGGTGCCAGGCAATGTTCTAAGTGCTGGGGACACACAAGTTAAGTGGTATAATGCTATTAGGAAGAAACAAATGGTTCCTAAGGAAACTAACAGAGGAAAAGGTGTTAGAGTCGTACTAGGAAGAAAAACCAAATGAAGTGAAGAGACCGGGAGGAAGCTGGAGGGCCAGGTCTGCCAGGGCAGTCGTGGAAGGCCTCTCTGCACACACGACACCCCAGCTGAGCCCTTCATAAAGTGGAGGAGCAGCCATGGAAAGATATGGGGGACTAGCATTCCAGGCAGAGCAAACAGCCAGGGAAGTGAGGCAAATCAGCCTGGCTTCCGTCTCCCAGGACCCGAAGGAAGTCTCCACTGACTTAAGCAGAAAGCAGAAAAGGGGAAGCAAAGATCAGAGAGGCAGGCAGGAGCCAGTCACAAAGGCCTCGTGGACCATGACAGCGAGTCCAGGTTTTTGTTAATTTGAATACCAGCAGTTGGAACCATGACCCTAACTGGAGACCATGCCCCTTACGGGCTGTGTCAGGACTACTGTGCAGGCTCCTGCCTTACCCCAATCCATAGACTCTCTGTGGACACACAATAATAAAACTGACTTCCCAAACACTGCCACTGTAATTTTTTCTGGAAGAGATCTTGAGAGAGGTCAGCCCAACCACCCTTCCCACCAGACCAGAGGCCATCTTGAAGCATCTTTCAGGATGGCTATAAACCCCACCTGCCTGAGGCCCTCACACACTCCTCTGTCAACACACCCTGCTCCTGGTGCAGCAGGAGGGCGAGTTTCCGCTCTTCTCCCTCTAACACCAGAATGAGGAAGGCAGCCTTGCTTTCTTCCTTTTTCCAAGTTATTGCACTCAACAACTCTACTTGCCCTTGGGCGATGCCAACTGGAAACGACAAGGTTTCCCCCCCTGAAGTGCTTTTGCTATTTTTTCTGATCATAAAAGTAATTCATGTTTTAGAATTATCATACACAACCCAGCACTTCTGGGTGTATGCTCGAAAGAACTGAGAGCACAGTTTTGAAGAGCTATATGCTTACGTTCATAGCAGCATTATTCACAGTAGCTAAAATGTGGAAGCAACCCCTGTGTACATCAACAGATGAATGGAGACGCTAAATGTGGCATGTACATACAATGGGTATTATTCAGCCTTAAAAGGCAAGGCAACTCTGCAGTATGCTACAACACAAATGAGCCTTGAAGACTTCATGCTAAGTGAAATGAACCAGACACAACCAGATAAAACACTGTATGATTCCAATTACATGAGACACTAAGAGTAATCAAAATCATAAAGAAAGAAAGCATAATGCTGGTTGTCAGGGGAGGCGAGGGAAGAGGCTGGCGGATAGTTTCATGGCTATACATCTGCACTTTTACAAGATAAAGAAAGGCCTGGGGATGGATGGTGGTGAAGGCCACACAGCAGTCAGAAGGTATGTAATGCCACCAAACTGTACACTTAAAAATGCTGAAGATGGGGACCTCCCTGGTGGTCCAGACTAAGACTCCCTGCTCCCAATGCAGGGGACCCAGGTTCGACCCCCAGTCAGGGAACTAGACATGCCACAACTAAAGATCGCGTGTGCTGCAAATAAGACCCAAAGCAACCAAATAAAATAAACAAAAGTAAATATTAAGGGCTTCCCTGGCGGCTCCGTGGTAAAGTATCCACCTGCCAATCAATGCAGGAGACAAGGGTTTAATCCCTGACCCAGGAAGATCCCACAAGCCACGGAGCAACCAAGCCCGTGTGCCACAACTACCGCGCCTGTGACCTAGAGCCAAGGAACCACAATTACTGAGGTCCAAGCACCTTAACACCCATGCTCTGCAACAAGAGAAGCCCGTGCATCGCAACTAGGGAGCAGACCCCACTCATCAGAACTAGAGAAAAAGCCCCACACAGAGACGAAGCCCCAGCATGGCCAAAAGTAAGTAAATAAATAAACATTCAAACAATGGTTAAGATGGAAAATTTTATGTTACCTGTATTTCACCACAATTTTTTAATAAAGTAATTCATGAGAAGAAATGCAATAACAACAAATCGGGGGGGGGGGGCGGTTGACAAAGAAAATAAAAATCTCCATCATCCTATTATTGATCATTGTTAGTGCAGTAATTCACAAGCTTTCCCCTGCATACAAATCTCCTGGAGTCTTGGCTAAAAGGCAGGTTCTAATTCAAGGGCTGGGTGAGGCCTGGGACTCTATCTCTCACAAGCTCCTGCGTGCCGCTGATGCTGCTGGCTCCTGACGCACATGGGAAGAGCAAGGACAGAGTGCCTACCCCTAGAGAGGACCCCAGAGCTTGCCTACAGAATCTGCAACACTGCTTTCCTGGAGCAGTCGGCAGCCCTCCGTGCCTCACCCTGCAAAGCCTCTCTGCAGTGGGAAGAAAGCCTGCTCTCCAGAGAAACAGCCTGCCACGCACCCTCCCCAGACAAGAAGTGCACTTGAAGCAGACAATCCTGACCCCTGCAGGGGTGCCCATGACCATCCGAGCCCTGAATGGGAGTAAGGGACCTGTGCCTCCCAGGGCAGTGGCAGCGCGGGTGCCCTTGGCAACATTCACCAATGGCAGGAGGTGCCCAGGAGGCCCCAGGCTACGAGGCACCATGGAAGGAGCACTAGAGGGAAGTCACAAGGCATCATGAGTTCTCATCCCGGCCGGGCTGCTTGCTGGCCCTGTGACGGGGACAGTCACTTCCCTTTTCAGGGCACTGGTTTCTGCATGAGCTCATACCCTCCGAGCTCTGCAGTCGGCAAACCTGGGGCCTCTGTTCTGAGGCAAGCAGGCAGAGCAAGCAATGCTACCAGGCTCTTTCCTACCTTCTCCAGGGACCAGGAGGAGGATACAGGCCCTCTCCCAGGGCAAGAGGAGCGGGAGCAGGTGCCCACCTACTGAGCCTCACGGTGGACTAAGCGCATGAAGTGGTCATCATCTAATCCTTCAGGGCTTCCCAAGTGGCTCAGAGGTAAAGAATCCACCTGCCAATGCAGGAAATGCGAGTTTGATCCCTGGGTTGGAAGATCCCCTGGAAGGAAAAGGCAACCTATTCCAGTATTCTTGCCTGGGAAATCCCATTGACAGAGGAGTCTGGCATGCTACAGTCCACAGGGTCACACAGAGTCCGACATGACTGAGTGACTGGGTACACACGCACGCACACACATCTAATTCTTCACAAAAAAGGAAAGGTGGGCTCCACTCAACAGAGCACTGAGGCTGGGAGGGAAAGACCTTCACACAGGGCCACTGCTCACGGAGGGATCTAACTCCAAGTCCACTGATTCGGCCATCTGTCAAGACCTGCTCACCCTCAACCTGTAAGAAACCCGCAGTGACAGCCCCGGTGCCAATTCAGGAACGATTTCTTTATAAAATCCCAGCCTTTCTGCTTCCTTCCTTCTGCAACAATGGCCCAGAGTCAACACTGTCAGATGAGCCAGAACAGGCTTCCTTTTCTAAAAAAAAAAAATTGGAGTAGAGTTGATTTACAATACTCTGTGAGTTTCAGGTGTACAGCAAAATGATTCACAGAACAGGCTTCTTTTTAATTTCTTGTTGAAGTGAAAGTGTTAGCAGCTCAGTCGTGACCGACTCTTTGTGACTCCATGGGCTGCAGCCCACCAGGCTCCTCTGTCCATGGAATTCTCCAGGCAAGAAAACTAGAGGAGGTTGTCATTCCCTTCTCCAGGGGATCTTCCTGGCCCAGGGATCAAACCTGGGCCTCCTGGACTGCAGGTAGATTCTTTACTGTCTGAGCCACCAGGGACACCCAATTTCTTCTTAGAGCACCATCAAAATGAAAATAGAAACTGAGAGGAGCCCCAGGGAATGCCCCCAGGGGTCCACAAACATGTCAGAGAAATGCAGCGGTCCCCTGAAGCTCTAACTTAGGCAATCACCTGTGATGAAAATCAGTCACGTCACCCAGTTCACACGCTTCCCTGTTGTCTCTCATGTTTAGAAGCCTTCAGATCCTACACTAATTTTTTCCCACAAACCTCCAGCCTTCAGTGACCTCCTGGGGAGGCAGAGCAGGGGTTAAGAGGAGCGAAAGTCACCACCTGTGTGACCATGGACAAGTTACTTAACTTCTCTGCACCTCCCACAGTTAGTAAATGAGTGAATAGGTATCAGGCACCTAGAACAGTGCCTGGTATACACCAAGCACTTTATACATGTTGACTGTTGTTGTTGGAGAAGGAAATGGCACCCCACTCCAGTACTCTTGCCTGGAAAATCCCGAGGACAGAGGAGCCTGGTAGGCTGCAGTCCACAGGGTCGCGGAGAGTCAGACACGACTGAGCGACTTCACTTCACTTATTGCTGCTGCTGTTGTTGGGGGCAGCCCTACGTCCCAGAGGCCTAAGACCTCTGGTTCTAAGTACTTTCATCTGGACCACAGGGAACGCAATCCAGTCCAGGCCTCTGTGTCTGTGGCCCAGGGGAGTGTGAAGGTGAAAACGCATCTCTGGCATCTGGGGAGGGGAAAACCAGCAAGATGCCCCCAAGGTGTATATTCCTTCTCCGCTCTCTGTTAAAATCCAGGAGGTTAAGGTAAACACAGTTTCTGTCCAGAGGAGCCAGGGCACTTGGTCAAGGCTGTACACACACTGACACAGCAGTACTTCCTTACCTCTCTACTCAGTAGCAGACGGAAAGTCATTTCTCTGGTCTAAGGCTAACCCTTGGGCTTCCCTGGTGGCTCAGCAGTAAAGAATCCGTGGGTTCGATCCCTGGGTCGGGGAGATCCCCTGGAGAAGGAAACGGCCACCCTCTCTAGTATTCTTGCCTGGAGAATCCCGTGGACAGAGGAGCCTGGTGGGCCATGATCCACGGGTTCGCAAAGAGTCAGACATGACTTAGGGACTAAACAACAAGGGCAGCCTTGGCGATGCACTCAGTGGGTACAAGGTATAAGAAAAGAAGATGGCAAGGTTCTCTGGGGGCCAGGGAGCAAAGCACTGCTGAAACCATGGTCTGCTGACCTTCCACGCCACACTGCTGGCCTGCTGGGGGCCAGGGGAAGCAGGCTGCAAGAGCGGGATTTTGATGGTGGTTTAAGTCACTAAGTCGTGTCCAACTCTTTGCGACCCCATTGGCTGTAGCTCGCCAGGCTCCTCTGTCCACGGGATTTCCCAGGAAAGAATATTACAGTGGGTTGCCATTTCCTTCTCCAGGGAATCTTCCCAACACAGTGATTGAACTCAGGTCTCCTGCATTACAAGTGGTCTCCTGGATTGCAGGCAGATTCATTACCGACTGAGCCACCAGGGAAGGCGGGAACTTGAACTGTGCTTTAAAAAACATAGGAAGGCAACTTCTCTGGTGGTCCACCTGTTAGGGATTCATTCACCTGCCCATGCAGGGGACGCGGGTTGGATCCCTGGTCCAGAAAGATTCCACATGTCTCGGGACTACTAAAAATCCAAGCGCCACAACTAGTGAGGCCCGTGCACCATGCAGCCTACAGCCCATGCCCACGCTCCACACCGAGAGAAAAGCCCACATGCGGCAACTAAGACCCAGCGCGGCCAGAAACAAATAAGTAATTAAAAAAAAAACAAAACAGGAAAGACTAGAAGAGGGAAATCCATGCTGAGAGAACACAACTGCCTAAGGGTACAGGGGGTCCTCTGGGGGTGAGAAAGGTGTTGAGGAACTAGACGGACGTGGTGAGTGCATGACATTTCCTATGTGCTAAGCTGCCCCTGAACTGTTCATTTTTAAACAGTTAAAAATTCTTAACTGCTTAACTGTTTTTATAATGCTTAAATTTACCATTTCATAACCGTTCATTGTTTTAACTGTATTAAAAGCATACATGGTTTCTCACCGTGGTGGTGGTTTAGTCACTAAGTCGTATCTGACTCTCTGCGATTCCCATGGACTGCAGCCCGCCAGGCTCTTCTGCCCACGGGATTTCCCAGGCAAGAATACTGGAGTGGGGTGCCATTCCCTTCTCCAGAGGATCTTCCCCACCCAGGGCTCGAACCCAGGCCTCCTGCATTACAAGCAGATTCTTTACTAACTGAGCCACCAGAAAACTCCAAAGAAAAGGTTCCCTGACATTAGGGTAACTGAATTTCAGCTCAATAAGAAAATATTTTGTGGGAAGGACAATAGATAAAGCCCATTCAAAGCCAAAGGAGCCACCACACCAGGCGTCCCCTAGGGGTGAGACAGGACTCCAGACGGTGCCCAGCCCCCCACGGAAACACAGGGTGGGAAAGCCAAGCTCACTTCTCTGTCATGCTTCTGATTACGCTGAGGGGGGGAGGGTCTGTCTGATGTGTCGGTCAGGCTCCTAACCGGAAGTGGCAGGCACTCTCAAGAGAGGAGAATTCAAGGAGGTGTACTTAATACAAGAGATCCCTGCAGAGGAGTAGGCTTCCCAGGTGGCTCAGGGGTAAAGAATCCACCTGCCAATGCAGGAGATGTGAGTTTGATCCCGGGGTTGGGAAGATCCCTGGAGAAGGACATGGCAACCCACCCCAGTATCCCTGCCTGGAGAATCCCCATGGACAGAGGAGCCTGGCAGGCTACTCGAGTCCATGGGGTGGCACAGAGTCAGGCACAACCTAGCAACTAAACAACAATAAGGACAGAGGAGTGGTAGGGAGAAGTGATTCTCAACCAGGATTCCTCCCCTTAACAGGACCCTAGGCAACATCTAGAGACATTTTTGACACAAGCAGGGGGCTGCTGCTGGCGGTTACCACATGCACAGGGCAGCCTGACACAATTATCCAGCCCAAGGTCAAGAGGGCCGAAACTGGGAAATTCTGCCCTCACGTAAGTTTAATTATCCCATTGTACAGATAATGAAACTGAGGCTCCGAGAGGCAAAAACAAGTAAACCTCCACTTGTGCTCTGAACCCCACCTCCTCTCACTGGCTCCAAGACATACTCCAGCAACGGTCCCTCTTTCTCCTCCATCTTAAATTCTCTCTTCTCATGTATGCAATTCTTTCGGCATAGGGGGATGTCATAATATCTCCCCACAGTTTAATAAAAACCACGCCGTGCTCCCACATGCTGTGCCGGCCGCAACCCCACTCCTCTGCTGCCCTGTCCAGCAGAGCTCTTCCTGCACGACCGTGGCCAGGCCCTCGGTGAGGGCCACCGCTTCCACAACGGCTGCTCCCCGCTCGGGCCCAAGCTCCTTTGTTCCCATCTCCTCCTGCACCAAATTATCTACACTGGGGCCACGACATCTGAAAGCCCAGATGCAAACACAACAGATGACTTACTGATATTATACAACAAACACAAGACACCTGCAACGATATTACAGGGTTTGTTCAACGTACCCTGCCAAACTGCAATTCACAGGGCATGTCTCGAGCCCTGTGCGTCGGGGATGTTATCTTGGGTGATTTGTGTTTCTCGTTCCCCTTCTCACAGAAGGAACTCAACAACTGTTGGATCACTCTAACAGTTGAAGACTCCAGGGCTGAGGCTTCCCTGGTGGCTCAGTGGTAACGAATCTGCCCACCAGTGCAGGAGACACAGGTTCAGTTCCTGATGCATCCCACATGCCTCAGAGCACTGAGCCCGAGCACCACACGGCTGAGCCTCTGCTCTAGAGCCCAGGAGCTGCAACTCCAGAGCCCACCGCGCACCGCAACTACTGAAGCCCAAGTGCCTTGAGCCCATGCTCTGCAAAAAGGGAAGCAGAGGGACGCCTGTGCACACAGCTGGAGAGCAGCCCCCACTCGCCACTAGAGAAAAGCCCACGCAGCAACGAAGACCCAGCAAAGCCAATAAATACATAAATAATTTTTAAAAGACTGGGGTTCAGTTCTCTGGTCCCCCAAGTGGCTGCTTTAAATGGAGAGGTCTTGGGACTCCCCTGGTGGTCTAGTGCTTAAGACTCTGAGCTTCCATTTCAGGGGGCACGGGTCTGGTCCCTGGACAGGGAACGAAGACCCCACGTGCACCGTGGCAAAAGACAGAAAGAGAAAAGGGGAGGAAGAAGGAACGAATACAGGGAGGGAGGGGGAAAGAAAGAGAGACAGAGAGAGACAGAAATGGAAAGAAAGGAGGGAGGGAAGAGGGAGGGAAGCAAGGAAAGAAGGAAGGGAGAAGACCCGAGCAGCCCGGACACAGCAGCAGCCTCAAGGGTGCAATGCGCACTGCGTGAGGGACGCACGCGCTCTGTCTGCGTTAGCACGCAAACAGATACAACGGACAGTCATTCACCCCAAAGTCAGGGCGCTGGTTCCCAGCACTGCTGGCCAACTGGCGCAGGTGGACGAGGACAAAAGCACAGGCTGTCCGCCACCACACAAAGGCAAGGGGCAGGCTGTGCTTGGGAGGCAGATGGGCTGGGGCCGTCCAAGCGGCCTGGTGATGCCTGAAAACAAAGACTGGCTCAACACTGGACTCATAGCCAGGCAAAGAATTCACTCTAGAGCAGAGGTCAGCACGTATTTTCTGTAACGAGCAAAATGGTAAATATTTTTGGCTTTTCAAGCCAGACGGTCCCTGTTACAGCTACTTAATTCGGCCATCAGAGTGCAAAAGCAGCCAGAGGCCTTGGCTAGAACAGGTGTGGCTGGGTTCCAATAAAGCTTTATTTACAAAACAGGCTGTCAGCCCAGTTTGCCAATCTTTGCTGTAGGAAAAGTACAGTCGCAAACACTCTGAAGAGAAAATGTATCTTCCCTCATGGGTGGAGAAATGTAGACTGTAAATTGACCAAGTCAGCCACCACTCTACAGTTATCACTGTATACCTACTAAATTCACCAAGAAACGTTTAAAATGCAAGTCCCCATTTGCTGGCAAGTGAAGTGAAAGTCGCTCAGTCGTGTCCAACGCTTTGCGACCCCATGGACTCTACAGTCCCTGGAATTCTCCAGGCCAGAACACTGGAGTGGGTAGCCTTTCCCTTCTCTGGGGGATCTTCCCAACCCAGGGATTGAACCCAGGTCTCCCGCATTGCAGGCGGATTCTTTACCAGCTGAGCCACAAGGGAAGCTCCAGGGAAACACAATGATCAGAATGGCCATCATCAGAAAGTCTACAAATAACAAATGCCAGAGAGGGTGTGCAGAAAAGGGAACCATCCTACACTGTTGATGGGAATGTAAATTGGTACAGTGTGGAGGTTCCTCAGAAAACTCAAAATAGAAATATCATATGATCCTACAATCCTACTCCTGGGCATATACCTGGACAAAACTGTAATTGCAAAAGACACACGCACCCCTGTGTTCACAGCAGCACTACTCACAGCTGCCAACTCATGGAAGCAACCTAAATCTCCATCCACAGATGACTGGGCAAAGAGGATGTCATGCATATATACAATGGAATACTACTCCACCATAAAAAAGAATGAAATAATGCTACCTACAGCAACATGGACGCAACTAGAGACTATCATACTAAGTGAAGTAAGTCAGAAAGACAAATACCATACGATATCAATTATGTGAAATCTAAAATATGGTAAAGGACTTCCCTGGTGGTGCAGTAGATGAGATTCACCTGCCAATACAGGGGACCACAGGTTCAATCTCTGGTCCAGGAAGATTCCACACGCTATGGATCAACTAAAGCCCATAAGCCACAACTACTGAGCCTGCGATCTAGAACCTGCGAGCCTCAACTGCTGAGTCTGTGTGCCTAGAATCTGTGCTCCACAACAAGAGAAGCCACCACAATGAGAAGCCCACACACTGCAGAGTAGCCCCTGCTTGCCACAACTAGAGAAAGCCCATGCCAAGCAACGAAGACCTAGACAAAAATAAAAATATTTATTTAAATATATCTACAAAACAGGAAGAGAGTCCCAGACATAGAGAACAGACACATGGTTGCCAAGGGGGTGAGGGTGGGCAGAGGAAGGACTGGGCATGTGGGATTAACAGATGCAAACTATTATATACAGAGAGTGGATCAATCCTACTCCCAGGCATATACCTGGGAAAAACTCTAATTCAAAAAGATACTTGCACCCCTATGTTCACAAAGGCACTATTTACAACACCCAGGATATGCAAGCAACATAAATGTTCATCGACAGATGAATGGATAAAGAAGATTTGGTACAGACTTCCCTGGTGGTCCAGAGGCCAAGACTCTGCACTCTCAATGCAGAAGGCAGCGGGTCGATCCCTGGTCGAGGAACTAGATCCCACATGCCACAACTAAAGATCCCGCATGCTGCCACAAAGACTGACGATTCTGTGAGCTGCAACCATCCGTCACAGCCAAGTTAATTAATTAATTTAAAAAAGAAGAGGTGGTGCATATATACAATGGAACACTACTCAACTGTAAAGAAGAATGAAATATTGGCATCTGCTGCAATATGGATGGACCCAGGGATTATCATACTAAGTGAAGTCAAGACAGAGAAAGACAAATATCCTATGATACCACTTACATATGGAATCTAAAAAAAACGATGCAAATGAACTTATTTATAAAACAGAAACAGACTTGCAGACAGAAAACAAACTTATGGCTACCAAAGGGGAAAGAGAGGGGGTTCAGTTCAATTTTGTTCAGTCGCTCAGTTGTGTCCAACTCCTTGTGACCCCGTGGACTACAGCACGCCAGGCCTCCCTGTCCATCACCAACTCCCAAAGTTTATCCAAACTCATGTCTATCCAGTCAGTGATGCCATCCAGCCATCTCATCCTCTATCATTCCCTTCTCCTCCTGCCCTCAATCTTTCCCAGCATCAGGGTCTTTTCCAATGAGTCAGTTCTTCACATCATGTGGCCAAAGTACTGGAGCTTCAGCTTCAGCATCAGTTCTTCCAATGAATATTCACAATTGATTTCCTTTAGGATTGACTGGTTTGATCTCCTTGCTGTCCAAAGGACTTTCAAGAATCTTCTCCAACACCACAGTTCAAAGGCACCCAATTCTTCAGTGCTCAGCTTACCTCTCCTTTTGCATATCCATACATGACCACTGGAAAAACCATAGCCTTGACTAGATGGACCTTTGTTGGCAAAGTAATGTCTCTGCTTTTTAATATGCTGTCTAGGTTGGTTATAACTTTTCTTCCAGGAAGCAAGTGTCTTTTAATTTCATGGCTGCAATCACCATCTGCAGTGATTTTGGAGCCCCAAAAAATAAAAAGTCTGTCACAGTTTCCATTGTTTCCCCATCTATTTGCCATGAAGTGATGGGACCAGATGCCATGATCTTCGTTTTTTGAATGTTGAGTTTTAAGCCAACTTTTTCACTCTCTTTCACTTTCATCAAGAGGTTCTTCAGTTCTTCACTTTCTGCCATAAGGGTGGTGTCATCTGCATATCTGAGGTTATTGATATTTCTCCCAGCAACTTATTCCAGCTTGTGCTTCATCCAGCCTGGCATTTCTCATGATGTACTCTGCATGTAAGTTAAATAAGCAGGGTGACAATATACAGCCTTGATGTACCCCTTTTCCAATTTGGAATCAGTCCATTGTTCCATGTCCAGTTCTAACTCTTGCTTCCTGACCTGCATACAGATTTCTCAAGAGGCAGGTACAGGTCTGGTATTCCCATCTCTTAAAGAATGCAAAAAAAAAAAGAATTTTCCACAGTTTGTTGTGATCCACACAGTCAAAGGCTTTTGTGTAGTTAATAAAGCAGAAGTAGATGTTTTTCTGGAACTCTCTTGCTTTTTTGATGATCCAACGGATGTTGGCAATTTGATCTCTGGTTCCTCTGCCTTTCCTAAATCCAGTTTGAACATCTGGAAGTTCTTGGTTCACGTACTGTTGGAGCCTGACTTGGAGAATTTTGAGCATTAATTTGCTAGCGTGTGAAATGAGTGCAACTGTGCAGTAGTTTGAGGGGGGGATAAATTAGGAGTTTGAGATTAACAGATACACACTACTATATATAAAGTAGATAAACACCAAGGTCCTACTGTATAGCATAGGGAACTATATTCAATATCTTATTACCTATAATGGAAAAAAGAATACACATATAACTGAATTATTTTGGTATACATCTGAAACTAGTACATCATAAATCAATTATATTTCAATTTATTAAAAAAAAAAGGGGAGGATTCCCCACTGCAGGTAAAGCTTCAGGGAAACAGGAATGAACTACTGGTAATGAGGAGTGGTTCAGAGCCCTGGAAAGCAAGGTATAGGAAACACCAAAAGCTACAAGAATATCAAAGCACCTTCCTGATCCCTGGGAACCTAAACTAAGGTGGCAAAGGATGGAGGGGATGGAAGGGGGTGGGGCGCAGCGCAGGGGATGAGGAGAGTAATGACACCCACGGTCATCATTCACTCTCTTTCTTTTTACTATTTGTTTATTTATTTGGCCACACGGCATCTTAGTTTCAGCACGCAGGACCCCAGCAGATCCCAACTAACACAGGCTTAGTGGCTCTGCAGAATGTGGGACCTCACTGCCCTGACCACGGAGAAAACCCACCTCCCCTGCACTGCAAGTTGGATTCTTCACCACCGGACCACCAGGGAAGCAAGCCCCCATCACTCACTTTCATTTCCATCTCCTGATGAGGGAATTAAGAGTCAGAGACGTTCATGGTCTTCCGCGGTGGCACAGTAGACAAGAAAGATCCGGGAAAACCCCACATGCCTCGGAGCAACTGAGCCGAGGGCCACAGCTACTGGGCCTGTGCTCCACAGCCCTCAGGGTACAACCACCGGGCCCACAAGCCGCAAGGGATGAGCCCTGCCCCACAACCACCGAAGCCTGAACGCCTCAGAGCCAGCAAGCCGCAACTACTGAAGCCCCTGTGCCTAGAGCCTGTGCTCCGCAACTAGAGAAGCCCCCGCAGAGAGAAGCTTGTGCACCGCCGCAAGAGAACAGCCCTCGCTCTCCATGACCAGAAAAAGCCCGAGTGCAGCAATGAAGCCAAAAAATACAATAAAAATAAACCGATAAAGAGTCACAGTTCAACAACCTGCCCAGGTTCTCCAAGCAGGGAGTTAAATGCAGGACTGCCTGGGTTCACATCACTCTCCACTGCAACATGACCCCTGCCTAAACCCAGTGTCAGGGGCAGATTTTTCCATCAGTATTCTAGCACAGGGGTCAGCAAACGACAGCCCCCAAGCCAATCTGAACCGCTGCAGTTCTTTTAAATAAAGCTTTATTGGAACAGAGCCACGTCCTGTCACTTCCGTATTGCTATTTGTACAATAGCGATGCGTAGCTGGGACGGAGACCAGATGGCCCGCAAAGCACAAACTATTTACTATCCGGCCCTTTACAGAAAATGTTTGCCAGCTCTGTCCCAGAACATCAAAAATGGAATTTACTATCTTTTCCCGCACTAGGAGAAAGGTTAAATAACTGCGGCATGTCAATTTAGCGGAATGTTATGCATTTTTAAAGAATTGTGAGGAGAAGGAATACGGGAAAATGTTATAGTAAGTGGAAACACTAATTCAAGTGTAGACTCAATGCAACTGGGTAAAACGAGTGTGCTGTGAACATAGTCAGGCCTTCCCTGGTGGCTCAGAGGGTAAAGAATCTGCCTGTAATGCACAGACAGAAGTGAATCGAAACAGTTAATATGCTAGAAAGGTAAATATATTTATAGGTCTATTATGGTTTCATAAGTCTTTGGTATCATTTTGGAGTTTTGCTTAATTTTTCTAAGGAAAAGGAGAAAAGGGCAGATTCCAAAATATCGCTGACGCAGGTAAGAAGAAACAAGATGCTGAGGACAAGTTTCCCCCCTTCATGGGAAGCCGGCAAAGGGAGGCAGGGGCAGGGAGCGGAAGGCTCCAAGATGGACAAGCTGAAGTCAGGGAAGGGAAGGGTCCTCCCTCCCCCTGGGGGCCTCAGTTGCTTCTCCCACACCCTTTCCCACCTCTGCAAAAGGAATTCTGACCTGTCCAGCAGCTCAGGAGCCTCTCCCCTCCCTCAGGCCTCTGCTGAAACAGAACCTTCCGGTGAGGTCTTCCTTGAGCACCCCGCTCCCAATTACAAGAGCCCTCCCCCTTCAGTTCATCCTGCAACAAGATGACAGGTGGGACGGCAGCCACCCTTGGGCTCTGGACTGGGCACAGGACCCAGGCCTGGGCAGCCAGGGCCACGGTGACCGGTTGGTTCCAGGATGGCTGCATGGCAAGCCAGACAGCAGTGAGTGACCCCCAGGATTTCTGCTGGAGCAACTGGGAAAGGCCTGCCCCGCTCGGGGGTTGCTACATTGTAGGATGTGACCCAAGAGCTGCTGGTGGCCCTCTCACCTCCATGGTGGGGAGGCTGCCTGAGGGTGAAGCCAACAGAGACAAAGGTAGTAGCCAGCTGGACAGAAAGGTAGCCCTGATGACTCTCTAAGCACCAGCTGAGCCTGATGATGCCTACCCTAGACCTTCCCAGCACAAGATGCTTTAAACTCCCATTGAGGACTCCCCTGGTGGTCCACTGGTTAAGAATCCACCTGCCAGTGCAGAGGACAGGGGTTCAATCCCTGGTCCAGGAAGACTCCTCATGCCACAGGGCAACTAAGCTCATATGCCACAACTACTGAAGCCCACCAACCACGATTACTGGGCCCATGCATGCAACTAGAGTAGCCCCTGCTTGCCACAGCTAGAGAAAGCCCAAGCACAGCAACAAAGACCAAGGACAGCCAAAATAATTAAATACACAGAATTAAGAACGGTTAAAAACTTACATGCAGAGTACATCATGAGAAATGCTGGGCTGGAAGAAGCACAAGCTGGAATCAAGACTGCCAGGAGAAATATCAATAATTTCAGATATGCAGACAACACCACCCTTATGGCAGAAAGTGAAGAGGAACTAAAGAGCCTCTTGACGAAAGTGAAAGAGGAGTGAAAAAGTTGGCTTAAAGCTCAACATTCAGAAAACTAAGATCATGGCATTTGGTCCCATCACTTCATGGGAAATAGATGGGGAAAGAGTGGAAACAGTGTCAGACTTTATTTTGGGGGGCTCCAAAATCACTGCAGATGGTGACTGCAGCCATGAAATCAAAAGACGCTTACTCCTTGGAAGGAAAGTTATGACCAACCTAGACAGCATATTGAAAAGCAGAGATATTACTTTGCCAACAAAGGTCCGTCTAGTCAAGGCAATGGTTTTTCCAGTAGTCATGTATGGATGTGAGAGTTGGACTATAAAGAAAGCTGAGTGCCGAAGAATTGATGCTTTTGAACTGTGGTGTTGGAGAAGACTCTTGAGAGTCCCTTGGACTGCAAGGAGATCCACCCAGTCCATCCTAAAGGAGATCAGTGCTGGTGTTCATTCGAAGGACTGATGCTGAAGCTGAAACTCCAATACTTTGGCTACTTCATGCGAAGAGCTGACTCACTGGAAAAGACCCTGATGCTGGGAAGGACTAGGGGCAGGAGGAGAAGGAGATGACAGAGGATGAGATGGCTGGATGGCATCACCGACTCGATGGACGTGAGTTTGGGTAAACTCCGGGAGTTGGTGATGGACAGGGAGGCTGGCGTGCTGTTATTCGTGGGGTCGCAAAGAGTCAGACACGACTGAGCGACTGAACTGAACTGAAAAATATATAAATTCCCAGTGTGCGGAATCAGCTTTCGCCACATGCAATTAAAGAGTCCTGGTTACACATGCATTACACTAACACTTTGGGTACATTCATTCGAGTCCCTTCAACAAGCACTGACAGTACAGCCTTTAGCTGCATGACAGAAGATGCGCCAAACTGTCACCCAATAAAAGCCTGCTGAATGCTGAAGCCTGAATTTCCGGCCAGATTCTGCTGCCACCAGCACCTCACTCTCACTGGTAGCATTTTAAATAAATGCAATGGCTTTGGCAGAAAGAGAAATCAAGAACCATCAATACTTTCACTTTAAGGCTACTTTAGGGAAATTATCCTAAAGACATCATTCGAAAGAAAGGAAAACTACCTTGAACAAAAACGTTCACTGCATTGTTACTTATAATGGGGGGAGGGACTTTCTTGGTGGTCCAGTGGTAAAGAATTTGCCTTCCAGTGCAGGGGACATGGTTCAATCCGAAGTCAGGGGATCAAGACCCCACATGCCATGGAGCAGCTAAGCCCGTGCGCCACAGCCGGAGAAGCCCGCACGCCACAGTCAGTGAAGCCTGTGCACTGCAAAGACGACCCAGCGCAGCCAGAAAAAGGGAAAAGAAAAAACTGAAGGAGTGGATAAGTTTCCGCAAGTCAGTGGTTTAAAAATTATGTCACCTGCATAATGATGGATTACTGATGGATTGTGAAGCCCATAAAAGTGATCAATATGAGGACCACCTAGCAACATGATAAAGTTTTATTCAGAAATGTTAAGGGTAAAAGAAAAACACGAATTTATGTGCTGGTGATAAAACTACTTCAGCCTATGCCCGTGTTTCTCAAGCTTTTTCTCCTCCCCTCCTAGGATCCTTCTTAGACATTTTCTTCTTTATCACTCCCGCCATGAAACCTCAATACCACAGATAATCTGTACATCACGCACATCTGTGCCTTAGACACAAGAGCAGATGTTTCACCTCCACAGGGGTGATACCACCGCTGAGAACTCACAGCTGATGTGCAGGCAGGGTGGGAGCTGCTTTATCTGGGATTCTGTGGTGCTGGAGAAGACTCCTGAGAGTCCCTTGGACTGCAAGGAGATCCAACCAGTCAATCCTCAAGGAAATCAACCCTGAATATTCACTGGAAGGACTGATGCTGAAGCTGAAGCTATAATACTTTGGCCACCTGATGCGAAGAGCCAACTCACTGGAAAACTCCTGATGCTGGGAAAGATGGAAGGCAAAAGGAAAAGAGGGTGGCAGAGGATGAGATGGCTGGATAGCATCACCGACTCAGTGGACATGAATCTGAGCAAACTCCCACAGACAGCGAAGGTCAAAGGAGCCTGGCATGCCGCAGTCCACAGGGTTGCAAAGAGTCGGACATGACTTAGCAGTGGAACAACAACAAAAACACATGCTCACGTTGCCAGAATTTAGAGAATTCAGTTTCAAAATCCAAGCCCTCTGAGCATTTGACTTCCTGTTGGTCACCCAGGCACAGCCATGTGACAGGGAAGTGGAAGTGGAGATCCGTGGAACTGAGTCCATTGCCACCTGCTTATAAGAGAGGCAGTCAAATGTCTGCTGACAGCGGGACACTTTCTTTTCACAATCTGCTGTACAGATCAGCCCAGGGCCTTCATTTGGGGGGAGTGGGGAGTTATGCGTGTGATATCATCACCTTTTCTGCCTTGAATGAAAATCACAGCTGTTCTCTTTTCCATTCATTCATTTCAGCTCATTCTTTTTTTTAAACCACTTTTTTTCATTGAAGTATAGGCAATTCACAATGTTCTGTTAATTTCAGGTATATAACAAAGTGATTCAGATATATAATATATATAACCATCTGAGCCACCAGGGAAACCCACATATTATATATATTTTATATATATTATATACATACATATATATATACATATATACATACCTACATATATACACACATACACATGTTCTTTTTCATATTCTTTTCCATTATAGGCTCATTACAGTTGATTAAAAGATACTGAATATAGTTCCCTGTGTTATACAGTAGGTCCTTATTGTTAACTATTTTATATATAGTAGTATCTAGCTGTTAATCCTAAACTCATAATTTATCTCCCCACAACCCTGCCATCAGCCAATCCTTTATTCCAAATATAAGCTACTGCTAGAGATGAGGTAGTCAGTGCCAGAGAGAAAATCATGTCCTTCAACATTCCAGAAAAATAAGAAAAAGCTGCCAGAAATTCCTAAACATCAGGCAAGACGCAGCAGTAAACTACCCACTAAACACCCAAACTCTGGTGTTTCAGCCCCTTAGAGCTTGCGTGTTTTACTCATTATTTGACCTCTCTGGGTCTGGCCTTCCCCAGACCTTGAAGCCAGGATTTCAGGGTCTTTCTAATGTAAGAAAGATTCATTACAGAATAATTACTGGTTGAAATGAGTACCAAGGAGCTTCAAACATAAAGCCTTACCAAAGAGACTGCCTGAGAACCAGAATAATGACTTTCTGCCCCTAAAAGCTCTACTTTTCCCAGTAAGAGCAAAAGCGTTATCTGAAAATCAGAATGCCTTAGCTGAGAGAGGCTGGTGACCAAATATTCCTACCTACCAGGTTCTTTAAAGAGAAACAAGCAAATCATGGCACTACTGTGCTAAGACGACCACCCACATCCGGCAGGTAGCCCTCATCCTGGCAACTTGTCCCCTTCTACACACATACATGAATCCATAAACACTGTTTTACCTGCACATCTTAATGTACATCAAGGTACATATTTTAGGTATAATTCTGCACCTGCCTCTTTTTAGAGAACACTAACGTTAAGATATAGTCACACTGATGTGTATAAATCTGTTTGATTCCTTTTAACATCTTTGAGGTTTTCCACTATGTGACCATACCACATACATGTGTCCACTCCCCATTAGTGGTCATCCTAGTTTTTCTGGCCCCGCGACGCCCATTTATCTTGTGTGTGCATTACCTAACCATTCCACTTCCTGGTTATTTGCACTTAATGTATTGGGCCTTGTAGCCATCTGACCTCTGCCTCTACTGGAACATTTTCAACTAGAAAACACAGCAAACTCTAATTGCCAATTTATAGGCTATGTGAGCAACTGAGAAACACGTCAGTGAACCACACGAAAAGGATGCCATCAGCAAAATCCTACCAAAGTAAAGTGTTTCCTTCAATAAAAATGTCAGAGGGGCAAAAAGAGAGAGAGAGATGAAAGGGGAATCCATAGTTTAAAACCAGACTTTGTGCTTCAAAGGATACCATCAAGAATGTGAAAAAACAACCTACAGACGGGAGAAAAAAAAATTGTAAAGATATAATAAGGGACTTGTAGCCAGAGATTATATAGAATTCTTACAGCTCAGCAATAAAGAAAACCCCAATTTAAAAAAAGAAAAATGGACAAAGAATCGGAACAGACATTTCTCCAGAGAAAATACACAAATGGTCAACAAGCACGTAAAAAGATGCCAGTATCCATACTCATCAGTCAGTTTAGTCGCTCAGTTGTGTCCGACTCTTTGCGACCCCATGGACTGCAGCACTCCAGGCTTCCCTGTCCATTACCAACTCCAGGAGCCTACTCAAACTCAAGTCCATCTCATCAATGATGCCATCCAACCATCTCATCCTCTATCATCCCCTTTCTCCTGCCTTTAATCTTTCCCAGCATCAGGGTCTTTTCCAATGAGTCGGTTCTTCACATCAGGTGGCCAAAGTATTAAAGTTTCAGCTTCAGCATCAGTCCTTCCAATGAATATTCAGGACTGATTTCCTTTAGGGTTGACTGGTTGGATCTCATCAGGGAGATACAAATCAAAACCACAAAGAGATACCACTTCACACTCACTAGAATGGCTATTTTCAAAAAGAGCACTGGTGAGGACATGAAGAAACCAGAACCTTCCTACACTGCTGGATGAGTGGGAAATGGTACAGCTACTTTGGAAAATAGTCTGACACTTCTTCAGATGCACTCAGCAAGACCTCCCCAGTGGCTCAGTGGATAAGAATTCGTCTGCCAATGCAGGGGACACGGGTTTGATCTCCGGTCCAGGAAGATTCCACATGCTTTGGAACAATTAAGCCTGTGAGCCACAACTACTGAGCCCACGTGCTTCAACTACTGAGCCCACGTGCCTAGAGCCTGTGCTCTGCAGCAAACCACCAAAAAGAGAAGCCTGCACGCCACAATGAAGAGTAACCCCCACTAGCTACAACTAGAGAAAAAAGCCCACACAAAGCAACCAAAACCCAGCACAATTAATTACTTTAAAGAATGCACTCAGCAATTCTATTCTTAGATATCTACCCAAGAGACATGAAAACATACTATCCACACAAAAACTTATATGTGAATGTTCACAGAGGCACCATACCCCAAAAAGTGGAAACAAGTCAATGTCCATCAAATGATGAATGGACAGACAAAATATGGAATACCCACACAACAGGATATTATTTAGTCTCTAAAAGGAATTAAGTACAGATACATGCTACAACATGATGAAGCTTCAAAACATGAGACTCGGTGAAAAGAGTCAGACACAAAAGGCCACCTGTTGTATGATTCAATTTATACAAAATATCCAGAATAGGCAAATCCATTGAGAGAAAAAGTAGATCAGTGGCTGCCTGGGGCTGAGGAAATGAAAAAGGAAGAAGAGCTGTTAATGAGTATGAAGTTCTTTTTGGAGTAATGAAAATGTTCT
This sequence comes from Antilocapra americana, assembly GCA_007570785.1. NCBI lineage: Eukaryota > Metazoa > Chordata > Mammalia > Artiodactyla > Antilocapridae > Antilocapra > Antilocapra americana. The sequence continues at coordinate 7,228,616 of ML664186.1, forward strand.
AAAATTTATTATGGTGATGTTTGCACAATTCTGTGAATATGACAAAAATTTAAAGAAACAAACTTAAAGAGAGAGAAACCTAAAAAAAAAAAAAGTAAAAGATAAACCAATCTGCATTCTTTAAACCTTATTCAGACCCTGAGATTTTAAAAATACACTACAGGGAATTCTCTGGTAGTCCAATAGCTAGGACTCAGCATTTTCACTGCTGGGATGGGTTCAATACCTGATCAGGGATCTAAGTTTCTGCACACACCCCAAAAAAGAAATACACTATAAAATAAAACTATAAGGCAATCATGGAAATTTGAACATTGAATATCTGATATTAATGAATCACTGCTTATTTCTCAGAGGTATGATAATGGAATTGAGTTATGTTTTTTAAAAAGGATCCCTATAGCTTAGAGATACATATTTTTAAAAAACTTACAAATGAAACAATACAGTATCTGGGACTTGCTTCAAAATACACTGGGGAGGAAGGCAGGAAGTAGACAGGTATATGGGTGAAATGGTCATGAGTTGGTAACAGTTCATTAGACTATTCTCACCACTTTTCTTTTTGCCTCGAAATTTCTTAAATTAAAAAAAAAAAAGAACAGAAGACAGGAAACAGTTCCATGCCACATTTTTTTATGTGCCAATTAATCCCATAGGTGAAAAACACCTTGGACTTTCCCTTCCAATCATCACCAACCACTTTTTCTGCCTCAGTTACAATCTTTCCAAAAGAAGACTTTCATCCTTAACCCTTTTTCCTAAAAAAATCATGTGTTAGTTTCCTTCTATAATTTGTTTAACCTTAAACTTTAAAATTAAGGGAATTTTAAAATTTCTTTAGTTTTGATACTAAATTGCTCCTTGAAGGCTACCTTGGTCTGTTTCCCTTGTCTTAATTTCACTGGCTCTCACAATGTAGGCAGCAGAGAGAAGGGCACAGGATTGAGAGTCTAAGGTGGAGACACCACGCTGCTGCTGCTGCTGCTGCTAAGTCGCTTCAGTCACGTCCGACTCTGTGCAACCTCATACACGGCAGCCCACCAGGCTCCCCCATCCCTGGGATTCTCCAGGAAAGAACACTGGAATGAGTTGCCATTTCCTTCTCCAATGCATGAAAGTGAAAAGAGAAAATAAAGTCTCTCTGTCCTGTCTGACTCTTTGCAACCCCATGGACTGCAGCCTACCAGGCTCCTCCATCCATGGGATTTTCCAGGCAAGAATACTGGAGTGGGGTGCTATTGCCTTCTCCTAGAAACACCATGCTCACATAAAAGGGAAGAGATCTGTCCCAGAAGGGAAGCCAGAAAACAACCCAAACTGAACCCCACAGGGTCCGTACAGAAACAATAATAGCAGCTCCAAGCTCCTTATCATGTGAGAAGCACAGTATCAATCACTTTACCTGAGTAATGTTATTTAGTCACTGCAACAAGCCTAAGAGTCAGGTACTATTATTTATCCTCATTTTGCTGAGACTCCCAGAATGTTCAAGCACCTTGCTCTAAATCAAATGGCTTTCTGTTGCAAAGCTGGGATTTGAACCCAAGCTGTCTACCCCCAGGTCTGCACTTATCCCAGGCTACATTACCTCCTGGATGAACTCATCACATCTTTGTTGTGGTATCACTAATGTTCAAGGACCAGAAACCCTTAAGTAGACCAAAAATCATCTGAAAACAGAAGCTGGACTACCTCCCAGGAAAACACCCCTCCCAGCTCCCGCAACAGCACCATCAATTTCACAAACTTTACTCATGAGTAGCAGAACAAAAGGCACCTTAGTTGTTGGGAATGATCCACAGGGTTAACTTAAAAGTTAAAGATGAAGAGAGACACAGGGCCTTCACTTTGCCCTGCCTCAACCTCCAGAAAAGCCTGGGTCCAAGGTCAACGCCAGCAGCGCTGGTTGCAAGGATTCTGTAGAGGCAATTCCACAGTTAGGGGAAAACAGGCAGAAGGAGGGTAGGCGGGTCCTCCTAAGTAAATCCAGATCCCAGTCAGGGTAGCTGGGAGGCTTCCCTGAGTCACTCCCGTCTCCACATACTACACCCAGGGATGACTTAGCACCAAAACACAACAGATCTCGTGAGTGGAAAGGGCTGAGAACACCCATCCAAGCCTAGGGACTAAACTTCAGAAACGCTGAGGACAGGCTCTACACACACCCCTCCCAGCCTCCCACCAAAACCACCCAGCACTCCAGTGGAAGGGAGAGGAATGGATGGGAAGGGCGGAGACCCCCAGATGGGCTCAGCACTGGACAGCAGGGGAAGTGCTGCAGGGCAGGTCAAGCGAGACCTCAAACAAGCAGGATAAGAAACAAAAGGAGCTGAAGAATGAAAAAACAACCAAAATGCAAGAAGCAAGGTTCAGAGAGAGAAAATGAGAAACTGGGAACAACTGGGGACTGGAACAGCAAAGAACTGGGGGGAGAGGGGAGAAGGGAACCTCAGGGTCGGGGAAGACAAAGAGGCTGGAGAACTCAGAGTCCTCTGGGAACTGAGAGCTGGGGGAACGCGGGGCACGGGGTCAGCAAACTAAGAATGACCAGCAACAGAAGGGTCAGCAACACTCTTTGCCCCTGCGGAGACTGGAGTAACTGGGGACAGAGGCCTCGGGAGTGGCTGGGGAGCAGGGAGACCCAGAAGTGCAACTGAGACTCAGACGGTCGAGGAGTTAGGAGGGACTGAGGCACAGGAGGTCTGAGAACTGGGGGTCTGGTAACTGCACAAGCGGGTCGGAGGATGGGGAGGGACTGAGGGATCCGGGGGACAGGTGTCCAGCAGCAGGCTGTGTAAGTGATGGACAGGGGTCAAGGGACCAGGGCTGCCTGGACTCGACACTCGAGAAAAGTGCAGGTGACCAGGGGCCAGGACCTGGGGGTACAGGGGTCCGGAAACTGGGAGCGACGGGACGGGGTCCGCGAGCAAGCGGGACGCGGGGACTCGGGGGCTGGTGGAGTGTGTAGCTGGAGCGGCGGGAGCCGGAGCGGCCGGGGCGGGTGACAGCGGCCAGGCCGCCACTCACCGCTCATGGTGCTGCTCCCGGGGCCGGTGCGTGCCGCGCCGCCGCCACCGCCGCCACTGCCACTGCCGCGCTCCAGACAGGCCGGGAGAAGCGCGCCCCGCCCCGCCCGCCGCCCCGCCCCGGAAGTGGAGCGCCGCCGCCGCGGTCCCGCCCCCCGACCCGGAAGGTAAACACGAGCACTCGGGCGAGGCGGCCAGGCGGAGGCGCAGCCTGCCGTCCCGAGGCTGCCGGGCGCCCAGAGCAGTGGTAGACACACCGGCTGAGGCGCGTCGTGGTTCGCTAGTCCTCGGGTGCGGTGGCGACCGGCTGGGACGCCTCCCCGCCAGCCTGAGTTCACACCTCTGTGGCGGAGCCAGGCGGCAAGGTGGCCACGAGACAGGAAACAACACGGTCCCGGAGAGCCCTAGGAGCGGAACGGGGAAATTAAAAGAGAGGAATGGGCCAAAGAGTAGGGACCAGGGAGGCGGGAAGTCCCGGAGGGCCTCTATGCAGATGACTGTAGAGTTCTGGTTGGTAGGAGGAAGGCGGCCCGGGAAGATCGGCAGGAAGGGTGTTCCGGAAGGAACCTCCTGCCTGGAGGGGTTGCCTGGAGCCAGAGGGTGAGCAAGAAAAGGGCTTTGAGAGAGGAAATGGAAGATGTGGATGAAGGGGTTAGGCTTTTCTGCCTCACTCTAAGGAGGTGACAGTGAAAGCCGCTCAGTCGTGTCTGACTCTTTGGGAGCCCATGGACTTTAGCGCCAGGCTCCTCTGTCCTTGGGGATTATCCAGGGAAAAATCCTGGAGTGGGTAACTGTTACCTTCTCCAGGGGATCTTCCCAACCCAGGGATTAAACCCAGGTCTCCCTCAATGCAGGCGAATTCTTTACGGTGTGAGCCACCAAGGAAGGGAGGTAGGGAGTGGGAAATCATTACAGGAGTTTAAGAAGAGGACTTGGACTGCAAGGAGATCCAACCAGTCTATCTTAAAGGAAACCAGTCCTGAATATTCATTGGAAGGACTGATGTTGAAGCTGAAACTCCAATACTTTGGCCACCTGATGTGAAGAACTGACTCACTGGAAAAGACTTAGATGCTGGGAAAGATTGAAGGCAGGAGGAGAAGGGAATGACAGAGGATGAAGTTGGATGGCATCACCGACACAATGGACATGAGTTTGAGTAGGCTCCGCAAGTTGGTGATGGACAGGGAGGCCTGGGATGCTGCAGTCCATGGGGTCACAAAGAGTCGGACAGGACTGAGCAGCTGAACTGAACTGAAGCAGAGAAGTGACACAATCTTAATGAAGTTTTAACATGATTCCTCTTCCTGGGTTGAGAATGAATTGTAGTGAGTGGGTCAGGGTGGAAGAAGGGGCTGCTGGTTAGGGGGGCACTGCAATTGTTCAGCAAGAGGTGCTAGTGCCTGAGGCGAGGGTGATAGCAGTGGCGTGAACAGTGGATGGGTTGTGTTTGAAAAGTTGTTACTGTCCCGTTTTACAGATAAGAGAAAGAGGGCTCAGAAAGGGTAAAGAAGCATTTTCCCAACTTGTTTGGCCCAAGAAAAAGTGAAAGTGTTAATTGTTTAGTCTTGTGGAACTCTTTGCGATCCAATGGACTGTAGCCCTCCACCCAGAGTAAAAGAAAACATTTTACACCACAACCCAGCACACAAATGCATACATTTAAGAAGCTATTTAACAAAATTCTGCAGGGAATGTATTCTCTTCGATTTTTTTTCCCCAGTGTTGCCTGAGAACGATTGATCCACTCCCAAGACTTGAACTCAGGCCCCATGGGGAAATGGAGCCAGAATGCCAGCCCAGCTGTGTGACCTACAGCCCCGTGGTCGTCTGCTATTACCTTGCTTCTCTACACGTCATCTCTGGCCCCTGGGAATTTACCTTGTGGACTCAGCAGAGATTGAGAGCTCTTTAGAAGGATGCTCTGCACTGTTTATAATAGAGAGAAAGTGGAAAGCACCAGAGCCAGGTTAGAGAATAGCTAAGCAAATCATGGCCCACCTCACAGTATTTGAAAATGCTAATTATAAAGGTAATGGAAACACAAGGAAAGGCCAAAGATAATACAGTGATTTTAAAAAGCCGCATGCAAAATGGTCTCTACACTATGATTACAATTGTGTCAAAATACAGTCATGTGTAGAAATACAGTCATTTCATGTAAAAATGAAAATTCTCGTGTTGGGGAATTCTTGAAAATTCTTTGGTTGTTAAGGTGGTTTTTTACCATATTCAAAATTGTACTTTACAGTTGTTGCTAATTTGTATTCTAGTTAAAGCATCAGTGTGTCTGAATCCCTTCTCTTCCCCCCAGAAAGTCTAGGTTAGGTCTGTCTGCCTCTGTAACTTTGCTGAGACATCACATACCTGATTGATGGAGTTGTCAGGAAGTGATACACCTTCTTACAGTGCCCTGTACCTTGTCTTCTTGGCACTTGAAATGGGATATGTTACTGAACTTGTAGCGTGTACTTCACATCCTCCACCACCAGCTACTCCCTTTAAGTACGGTAATTCCTTCTTCCTGAGACTTAGCCCAGTACTGGAGAACCAAGAATCAAAAGCCTAAGGTCAGTAGCACTTCTGGGCTTTTGGAAAAATCTAAACTCATTGCGGGGAATGGAGTAATAAGGAGAGAAGGAAGAAGGGCTGTGAGAAGCTAGGAGGAATATTCCCAGGCCATATAACAGACAAGGAGTTGTCTGCCTGCTCTCAGAGAAACTAGACCTCAAAGCACTAATAAACACCACGATGGCAATGGAACTAACACAAAGTATTTATCATGAACCAGAAACGTATCATGGGAAAAAATAAATGATAAATGTACATGTGTGTATATTTTCATTTAATCTTTAAAATAATATTATAAGTGGATACTGTTGTTACCCCATTTTACAGATGGGGAAACTGAAACAGGGAGTGGTTAACTTTCTCAGTCACCCAGCGTCTATAACTTCCTAGTAACAGAGTCAGGATTCAAATTCAAAGAGCCAATGTCTTCACCACTATGCTGTATCATCTATGGCCCTCAAGGCCCTGGAATGGAGCCATGATGGGCCCCAAGTAGGTAGAAACATCTCACTAAGTTTCTCCATACCCAAAATCCAACACAAAAGCCACAAAGCCCCAAGACCTCAAAGTGCTCTGATGTGGTGCTAATGGCCATTATCTTAACAATGATCAAAGTCAACGGACACCAGAGGGCATCGCCTGTTTCCATAACACCCCGGGACCTTTGCACAACCCAAGGAAGGCAACCCTCTCCCAGTAATGGGTAACCCAAAGAGATGAGAAACTCAGAAATGGAATTAAATTAATGTGAGAAAAAGAAAAAGGGATAGATCAAAATGTCTGGGTTTCACTTTGGCTCTGCATTTGCCATCTAGTGTGACCCTTGCTCTGATTCCATTTCTGTCATCGTGTAACAGGGAGATAGTCATGGTCCACCTACCTTGTGATTTGTTGTGCACATTAAATGCCTTAGTACAGGTAAAGCACTTGGAACAACCCCTGGCACATTAGAAAGGCTACATAAATGCTATCTGTCACTATTACTTCCTGCGTGAACTGCAAAAATATACCAAGTACACCTTTATCACAGTTTGCAGCTACACGTTCATTTATACAATTATAATAATGCCTGTATGACTCCATGAAACTGAAAGCTCCCAAGGTCAGGAACCAGTCATGCCCTGCACACTGAATCAGGGTGGCTGACTCCAGGCTACTATATACAGAGGGTACATCGGATCACCTTGCTTTCCTTTAACAGTAAAGAGAGAAACCCAGCCTGTCCTGAAGTGTATGTGTGCGGGTGTAGGAGAGAAGCCACCTAACCATAGACATATGTGACTATGGGGTCTACACATTGCGGTGCTTTTTTGGTTTTTTTCAGTGAGTCAATTTAATCATGAAACCAAGGAAGTTTCCAGAGTTAAGCTCCCAACAATAAGGTAGAAAAACAGCTAACATTAAGATATTCCAGAATTAGAGGATGGAAAGCCATATCAGCTGCTGATAAGTACAATCATCTTAAAGAGATCTGAGACACCATCCTTCCCTTAGGACAAAGATTTTCCAAGTAGCTCTGTGCCACTGGCATGGTTAATTATCTGGCAGAAATTGATTTCTCCATCCCCGTGACACTGGTGGCGGCTAGCAGACTCTGGCAGTAGTCGCTTGTTTTCGTGGTGACAAGAATGGTCGCGCCTTCCTCCATGGCTGGGAGGGGGAAGAAATGGTCAGAATCGACCTTTGGTTTGCTCCTGACACAGTCTTCGCACGTACATTCTTCTACTGTGTACCCCAGGGCTCTCGAAAGAAGAGGTTCAGCCACGACACCGCTGTTATTGCTAACATCCAGGTCTGCGTTAGCATTCTTCTGGAGAACCGCTCCTGATGGCACAAAAACAGAACCGTTATCCTAAACCTTGCAGGGTGCTTGGTTGTACCACACTTAGCAGCATGTCTCAGGGATCAAAGCAAGAGAAGACAAAAGTCTTCCCCCAAAACAAGCGAGCCTTACACCGCAAGTCATGAGCTGAAAGACCACGGGCCACGCTGGGTTCAAAGCCATGCTCAGTTTAGGGCACACAGTATTTTTAAAGTGTTTGCTTATCTGTTTTATGTTGGCCCACATTAGAAAATCAAGAGATTTTACATAGAAATCTAGACAACTGGTCTCTCTTTTTTGTGGCCACAACTTATGGCTTAAGGGTGCTTCCCAGGAGGTTAAGCAATAAAGAATCCGCCTGCACTGCAGGAGACACAGAGGCGCAGTTTCAATCCCTGGGTCAGAAAGATCCCCTGGAGGAGGAAATGGCAACCCACTCCAATATTCTTGCCTGGAGAATCCCACAGACAAAGTCCAAAGGGTTGCAGAACTTCCCCCACCAGGGATCAAAGTCGTACCTTCTGCAGTGGAAGTGCAGAGTCTTAACCAGTGGACCAGCCTGGAAGTCCCTCGTTTACTTAATTTTTTTTTTTTTTTGAAGACAACAAAATGTGGCCAGTGGGAACTGATATTCCTACAAGGAAACGCTTGGGAGTCAATAGCTTTTGTCTCCTTCAAGCTGGGCATGCACTACCCTATCACCAAACCTCCAATGATCCACTACATTCATTTCTGACCCACTTGGCCCTTGGATGCATTAAGATACCAACCCTTTTTACAACTGTCAAATGACAGATCAGCGTGTGTCACAGCATACCAAGATGAGTCTTGGGTGACACTTTACAATTCAAAGTAAAGATGTTTCTCTTACAGAGCATTCTGTGGCAGATCACTTTTTTTTTAGTGACTCTTTCATGGTCCCATAAGGAAGGTGTCTCTGTTGTGTCCCCATTACATGCCTGTGCAGGCACGTTTTAATACTTTCCCAGCGTTCCACGGTATATCTCTATCTTTCAAAATGTCACACTTACAGTCACTCCCCACCTATCTCTCAGGCCCCAGGCTAAAAAAGAGACATGAGTAAATGATATGAAACAGCCATCTTCCTCCCCTTTCTGCACTAGAAAGCAGACAAAATGCTGCCTTATAGATTATGCACGGAAAATACACGCATAAAGAAATAGGGCAATGACTGCAAAGCGTTTAGAAATTAGATCATGGGCAAAGGTGCTGAAACATTTTTCTCTTAAGAAACTCTTCAGCAGAATATTCACTTCTCTGGGACTGATTCTCTACTGCTTAATAAAGATAAAGATCTTTGAGGTGATTGCTTAAATAATCCAGAAGCAATTGGTGTTCATTTCTAGCATTTTTCAGCAGTAGAATGTTCATCTGAGCAAACAACACTTGTATTTGTGTGAAAATACAGCCACCAGTCTTGTCAAATACACTTTTTTCAGATAGTACCAGACCTGGCTAGCTATTTCTGATAGTGTGATGTTTAATCAATGTGCTAACTTTGGTCAAAGAGCTGGATGTTTCCCAAGGAGGCCTCAGTACTTCAAAAGAGTAAATACCAAAGGAAGAATGTTGAGGAAGACTGACATGGTATGATATCAACAAAGAAGGTGTAAACATGGGAGAGGAAGCTCACTTCCCCCAAGAGTTCATTTAACCCAACTGTCATCTAACATACTCAAAAGAGCACTTACTGGATGAGATACACAACATGAAAGAAGAAAAGGAATTGAAATTCACAGTAGCCACCTCTTGGAAAGAGATTTCAAAGATTTACCATCAAACCAACCTGTGTTTTTAAGTTTGTCCTTTAATGGTTCGGAGCTCATCTTCCTTAGCAAAAACATCAATACGAAAACTGTCAAGGAAACTATCAAGCTCAGGCCCAAACAGGTCCAGAGAAATGTATTTGTTCCTTTCACTGAATCAAAAGAACGTCAGAGAGAGAGTGAATTTGATAACATAATATTCACATCAGGTAAAGATTATTTACCAACCAGTTCCCCTAATTCCTCAGCACTGACTTTTAAATTCTAAGTTAATAATTAGGAGAGATGATAAAAATCTATGTTGCTAAGATTGCAGAATAAAATAGAGTTGAGTTCTGAAAAAGTATCCATTCCTGTTGGCATTTAAATGATTGCCTTATTTTCTTTCTTTTTTTGATTCAGAAAATCTCACCACCTTCCCCATAACATTTCTTCTTTGAATAAACAGTCAACTCCAGTATTCTTGGGCTTCCCTGGTGGCTCAGACGGTAAAGAATCCGCCTGCACTGTGGGAGACCTGGGTTGGGGAGATTCCCATGGAGGAAGGCATAGCAACCCACTCCAGTACTCTTGCCTGGAGAATCCCCACGGACAGAGGAGCCTGGTGGGCTACAGTCCATAGTGTCGCAAAGGGTCGGACACAGCTGAGCAACTAAGCACACACACACACATACACACACACACACAGAGCAAATACTTCACATCAATGAGTAATCGTTCAAACAGGATTACTTACTTGTGTTACAATAATGCTGACATATCACAGGAGGGGTATTAGGGCATCGAAGTTGACACGATTTGCAAGAATTCAGCAATCTGTCAAAATATTCATTTGGGGAGCACCGCTGAGCCATCTGGAACTGGATCACAAAAAGAAACAAGGAAACCACAGAAAGAATGGCATGGAAAGACAAGTAAACTCTTGTTGAGAATTCCCCAGCAATGTGTGACAGCAGCCAGAATGTCGAGGACAAAAAACAGAACTTCACGTTGGTGACTTGGTTCTTAAGGGGGCTGATTCTTTGTACTGTGGCCAAGGATTTGAATACCAATACTAACTCCAGTTTCTAAGTTTGAGACTTGAGTTGGGTAAGAGAGGGGGTATATGCAGCAAGAGCAAACCATACTTGAAACAGAAACTGCTTATTTATAGAGGAAATTTCTCAGGCAGGTGACAATTGTGGGACTGTCAACAAGCCTGAGGCATCAAGCAGAAGGTTCAGTAACCATTTCTGGAGCATCTGTTCGATGAGCTGTGCTGTGTGATGGGTCCCAGGGAGAGAGATAAGGTCTGAGCCACTGAAGAACTTAAAATCTAACGGAGGAGACAGTGTGCCGGCGCGCTTAGTCACTCAGTTGTGTCAAGCTCTTTGTGACCCTTTGGACTGGAGCCCACCAGGCTCCTCTGTCCATAGGATTTTTCAGGCAAGAATACTGGAGTGGGTTGCGATTTCTTAGAGGAGATAGAAATGCACTCAAATAACCACAAAATATAGTGGGAAGATAGAATGGGAGCGGGGGAGACTTCCCTGGTAACTAAGACTCCATGTGTCCAATACAGGGGGCCCGGGTTCGATCTCTGGTCAGAGAACTAGATCCCACCCGCTGTAACTGAGCACTCACTTGCTACAACTAAAGATTCTGCATGCCGAAACTAAGACCGGGTGAAGCCAGATGAACCATTTTGTTTTTAAGAAAGAAGGATATGAGAAGAAAGGAGTATGAAGCACAACTACGAGGTTTTAAACCTAGGAAGAATCCCAGAATTCCAACAAATAGAGACTTCTAGGCAACTTCTATTTTTACTTCTAGGGTAAAAGAGGTTAAAAAAAAAAAAGAGGTAGGTATAAAAGGGCTAGGGGAAGACATATTTGGGACATAATAACAGTATATGACTATTAATATAATGCTTTCAAATTGTGGTGCTGGAGAAGACTCTTGAGAGTCCCTTGGACAGCAAAGAAATCAAACCAGTCAATCCTGAAAGAAATCAACACTGAATATTCATTGGAAGGATTGATGCTGAAGCTGAAGTTCCAGTACTTTGGCCATCTGATGTGACGAGCTGACTCATTGGAAAAGACCCTGACGCTGGGAAAGACCGAGGGCAGGAGAAGAAGGGGGCAGCAAAAGATGAGATGGTTGAATAGCATCACCGACTCAATGGAGATAAATTTGAGCAAACTCTGGGAGATAGTGCAGGACAGGGAAGCCTGGTATGCTACAGTCCATGGGGTCAAAAAGAGTCGGACATGACTTAGTGACTGAACAACAATAAATTAATATATAGTATAACATATGTCTGTTATGTCTATGTTCCACTGTTGAACATATATTCAATGTCTATTGAATGTTCCAATGTCTACATTCCACTGTTGAAAACTTTGAAAAAAACAGTTGGGCATATAGCAAAAGTATCCAGAGTCATAGCATACAGAAACAATCACCATTAATATTGGGATGTATAAAACAGGATTTGCAAACAGGCCTACCAATGTGTTCTCTGTTTTGTTTTTTTTTCACTTCATATTGGGGTAGAGTTGACTTATGATGTTGTATTATACAAAGTGATTCAGTTATACATATTCTCATATCTATTCTTTTTCATACTCTTTTCCCATACGGGTTATTACAGAGTACTGAGTGGAGACCCCATGCTATTGCCAATGTGTTCTGTTTAGCCAATCCATGATATAGATCTTTCTGGAAGGATTTCTGTAGATGGCCAGATTGATTGACTGATTCATGTAGCATTCTTCCTTTTACATAAATGGAATCACATGTGTTTGCATTTAACCATACTGAGAGATACACGCATATGGAAATGTCCAAAGAAGTCAGTCAGAAATACAGGACTCAAAATCAGAAAGTCTGGTGGCAAGGACAGGAAAAATCTCAGATTAAGGACAGTGCATATCTCTAGGGGGCAGAAAGGGGGCAAAAGAGGCTTCACCTATATTGGTCACTTTTATTAAGCTGAATGGTGGACAAATTGGCATTTCCTGTGTTATTCTTTTGTTTTATTTTTGGTTATTCTTTACACTTTTTGATATGAAAACAATGATAAATGCAAGAATTAAAAAGAACACACTTTTTTTTTCTTTAATGAAAGGCTTGAGCCTAGAGGAAAGTTTGAACTTAGATTGATCAAAATCTCACATTCCTCCAGAGGTGAGATCAGTTGGGTGTGACAGCCTGGGTAGGACAACCAAGAGCTGAAAGGGCAGGCCAGCAGGTCCCACGCCCTCAGGCTTTGCCAAATGGTGACCCTGGGAGACAGGAAAGGACACAGGAGAAGCATGGTTAGAGAGATAGGCCAGGACAAAGGTTATCTCTCCTATCAGCCAAGCACGGAGAGTTTCAGAGAAGGATAGGAAGTAGGATCAAATTCTGTGGAAAAGTCAGAGCTGATGCACTAGGGAAGGGGCCACTGGTGGTCCTTGGGCCTGTCAGTCAGAATATTGCGGGTACTTAAGGAGCGGAGAGAAAGAGGAAGTGGCCAAGGCAGGCCGTGCCGGGGAAGTCTGGTGGCAAGAACTGCTGTTTCTGACAGATGTACTGGCTCAGGTGCCTAAAGTACCATGTAGAAAGATGTGCGCTGCAGCATCATTTGTAGTCACACGAGCCTGTCCATCATGGGGAAACTCGCACTAGAATACTAAGCAACCACAGAAAAGAATGAAGCCAATGCCCTCTGATGTGAACAGTACATCACTAAGTGGAAAATGCAAAGAACTGAAGAGTGTGTTTTCAATCTTCTCTGTTGTGTTTACAACTAAAATATGTAATATTTTTAAATATTTTTAAAAATAAAATTAAAATAAGACAAACAAAAAAAATAAAATATGTAGGGTCTATATAGAGATATAGACATACACTACATCTGAAAAGATGCTCAGGAGACTGATAGTAATCATTGCCTCTGGCAAGAGACAGAAAGTCCAGAGTGGAAAAACAAATTTACTTTTCATTGAAAAATTTTGGTACTGTGAGAATAATTATTTGTAAGAGTAAGGACTATTTTTTCAATAAGAATCATTTTTTAAAAGGGTGCTATATTAGTCCATTCAGGCTACTATACAAAATACCATATACTGGATGGTTATAAACAACAAAACTATATTTCTCCCAGCTCTGAAGGCTAGGCGCTCCAGGATGAAGGTGTCAGCAGATTTGGTGTCTGGTGAGAGCCCATACACAGCAAGCTATCTTCTCACTAATTCTGTCTATAGTAGCTGGGGAGCTTGGAGGAGGAAAAAGAGTAGAATAAAAGGAAAGTTATCCAAAGATGAAGATCATAATCTAAAGAGGAAAGAATAAAGATTAAGGATGTCAGACCAGGATGGGCAGAGTTTGAGACAGTGTGAGGGCCAAAGCGCCCTCCCTGGGACTTACAAGCAACGAAGGCCTCCAGGGGTTGTTCTTTTTCTTTTTTTAAGTATTTATTTATCACCAACTCAATGGACATGAATTTGAGTAAACTCCAGGAGACAGTGAAGGACAGGGAAGGAAGCCTGGTGTGCTGCAGTCCATGGGCTCACAAAGAGTTGGGCACGACTTGGCAACTGAATAACAACAATAATTTATTTATTCGGCTGCACCAAGTCTTAGTTTCAGCACACAGGATCTTTTTTAGTTGCACCACACAAACTCTTGGTTGCAGCATGTGGGATCTGTTCCCTGACCAGGGATTGAACCTGTGTCCCCTGCATTGGGAGCACAGAATCTTTGCCACTGGACTGCCAGGGAAGTCCCTGCCGAGGTTGTTTTTAATCCCTTGTAGGCCTTGAGCATCCTGGAGGAGCCCAAGAATGGCTCCATCCTCAGAGAGGTCATGGCAATCATCTCCTGACCTATTGCCAAGCCTCTCAGATGTGCTGGTGGACTCCTGGGAACCAGGCTGGGGATCTTCATCTTACCTCAACTCTGTCCCCAAAAGCATCTTTCTCCAAGTCACTTCAACCTTGAATCAGAGAGAGCAGAACTTGCAGCTGTATCCCATCAGCGGATGGCCAGCCCAGAAAGGAGGGTAATGCCAGCCTGCTGAGGCTCGCCAGGGTGGCACTGGTCCCTCTCCTTCCCCAGGTTTGCTGTTCAGCTTGTTCAGCTTGCTCTTTGATTTTGTGGGGAAAACCTGTGATCCTTCCAATAAAGTTCCTTTGTGGCTTATGTGGGCCAGAGTCAGTTTGGATTGACTGCTAATAATCCAAACATAAAATGCTTATCCATATTCACCCATTCTTAACTAATTCCTCCACTCTTGCCTGAAATGTCAACTGCAGACACTGACTGAAAGCTGTGCTGTCCCCTTTGCGCCCCAGGATAAGGGTGACTAGCATAACATCTCCCAGTTGCAAGGAAAATTCCACTCAATTAAAATATCCTTTTCCGAAATTACTAAACAACTAGCAAGTTTTCACAGCAGAACACGCTGACCTTTAGCTCTTAACTCCAAACCAACAGTACACAAGTTCTTCCAAGGGTTTTAGTAGATTTCTCTAGACTTATGTTTGTCAGGGTTCTCCAGAGAAACAGAACAGGATGTATACATAGAGAGAAAGAGATTTACTATAAGAAATTGGTTTGCAAAATTAAGGAGGCTGAAAAGTCCTAAGATGTGCAGTTGGCAAGCTGGGGACCCGGGAAAATCAGCAGTGATGGTGTCGTTTCAGTCTCAGTTTAAAGTTCCAGCTCAAGAACCAGCAGGCTCCAGACCCGAAAACGGCTGATGTTTCAGCTTGAGTCCAAAGGCAGGAGAAGACTGGGGTCCCCGCTCAGCAGGCAGGCAGCCCTTCAGCTCTTTGCACCAGGGCAATCTGCTTTACTCAGTATACTCACTCAGATGCTGTGCCGTGCTGTCGCTTCAGTCACGTCCAACTCTTTACGACCCCAGGGACTGTAGCCCGCCAGGCTCCTCCGTCCATGGGACTTCTCAGGCGAGAATACTGGAGTGGGTAGCCATTCCCTTCTCCAGGGAACTTCCTGACCGGGGGATGGAATCTGAGTCTCCTGCATTACAGGCAGATTCTTTACCATCTGAGCCACCAGGGAAGCCCCATTTGGATGCTAATAAATACAATAATACCCACACAGACCCACCCAGAATAATGTTTGACCAAATATCCGGGCTCCCCTTGGCCCATCAAACTGACACACAAAGTTCACCATCACAAGGCCTTGGAAGGGGGACTTCCTTGGTAGTGCAGTAGCTAAGACTCCATGCATCCAATGCAAGGGGCCCAGGGTTCACCCCCTGATCAGACAATTAGACCCCACATGCTGCAACTAAGAGATCCTGCATGCTACAACTAAGACCTGACACAGCCAAAATAAATAAATAATAAATATTTTAAAAAACAAAAATCAAGGCCTTTTGTTAGGGGAAACACACTGACTGAAACCGCCCACTCTGACCAGGCACCACAGTATCCATTTCTGTGAGTTGTTTTACAACAGGAGTTCCTGGTAAGGAACATGGAACTAATAAGCCACCGCCAGCCGGATGAGTTCGGGAAAGCACAAAAGGAGACACCATGCGTCTTACTATCTCTCAGAATCCTTTTTGCTGGAACCTATCTTGGTTGAGTAAGGCGTTCGCCAGCAGGAAAGACCCTGAGTCAGTGATTGGACAAAGACAACCCAGAAACTAATTCCATCACCATAAAACCGGAGACTGCAAGCCACATGGCAGAGCAGCTCTCCTGGGTTCCCTTACCCCCCTGCTCTCCACCCAGGCAGCCCTTCCCAATAAAGTCTCTTGCTTTGTCAGCACATGTGTCTCCTTGGACAGTTCATTTCCGAGTGTTAGACAAGAGCCCGCTCTCGGGCCTGGGCAGGGGTCCGCCTTCCTGCAGCACCTTGACTGCGCACCCAGTCCTTGCCTTCTGCTGACCACCTTGAGTGACCTCTGTGCGCTGTCGTCCTATGTCCCCTGGCTTTCTCTGGAAGCTGTGTCTCCCAGCATCCCCGCGCGGTTCCAGGGCAGAGCTGACCCACAGAGGAACACGCATGAGACTGGGAAAAAGCATAGGAAACAGGAGCTTCCTGTTCTTCAAAGGACATCATGGTCACATGCGGTGATGGATGGTCACAAAGATGCTTCATGGGTTCAGGCACATCCTCATTCTCCTTTGCTCTGCATTTAGCTCTTCTTCCCACCTGACACCCTGCTGACCAACAGTGGCCCCAGCCCCACCATTTTGCCATCAGGTTATCTCCTGACTCACAGAGGCGGCGGCCGCAGAGGCAACCTAGACAAATCTCACAGGCTCCGTCTCACAGTGCCATGCTAGCAACTGGACGTTCCTGACTCCTCAGGTCAACCAGTCAGTGATTCCTCTGGTCTTCAGCTCCCCAGCTCCCTCCACAACAACGGAAGGTCTGATTTCTATAATATGTGCCAGATGCTCTACCACTCACCGTGGCTCAGCTCCCACGACCATCCCTGACTGTTACATCTCTTTATTCTTGCTGTTGAAATATCCACCCAGGGACTTCCCTGGTGGTCCAGTGGTTAAGATTGCACCTTCCAGTGTGGGAGATGCGGGCTGGAATCCTGGTCAGGGGACTAAGATCCCGTGTGCCTTGGGGTCAATGAAGCTTCATGCCACAAGTACTGAGTCAGGGTGCTCCGGAGCTCACACACTGCAATGGAAGACTCTATGTGCTGCAACTGAGACTCGAGACAGCCAAATAAATAAAGGCTTCAAAAGAAAGAAAGATCCACTCCAGAATCCTGCCTGCCTAGTGGCACAACATTATGAGTAAGGCACAAGCTTTGGAGCCAGAAAAATCTAAAGCCCAGCTCTACCACAATGAACTCTGTGTGACCTTGGGCAAGTAGCTTAACCTCTCTGAGCCTCAAATTCCTTATCTAGAACAATGTCCTTGATGATATATCAACTTTGTGGAATTATAACAAGGATTAAGTAAAATGATTTCCAGAACACGTAAATTTATGTGCAAATAATCTTTGAGCAAAGTTTCAAGCCCAGAGCAAGTGCTCAGCAAATTTTAGTGATTTTGTTATTATTAAAAAGAAGCCCCAAAAAGTAAAAACATAAAAAGAAGCCCAGAGCTAGTCAACTTCTGGGAAGGTTATTTGCCCAAGGCTGGCTAGAAGAGTATAACCAGGAGGAGACCCCAATAAAAGTTGCTGTTGCTCAGTCACTAAGTCATGTCTGACTCTTTGTGACCCCATGGACTGCAGCATACCAGGCTTCCCTGTCCTCACTATCTCCCAGAGTTTGTTCAGACTCATGCCCATTGAGTCAGTGATACCATTCAACCATCTCATCCTCAGTTGCTCCCTTCTCCTCTTGCCCTCAATCTTTCCCAGCATCTGGGTCTTTCCCAAGAGTCAGCTCTTCACATCAGATGGCCAAAGTATTTGAGCTTCAGCTTCAGCATGAGTCCTTCCAATGAATATTCAGGGTTGATTTCTTTTAGGATCAACTGGTTTGATCTCCTTGCTGTCCAATGGGATTGCCCCAAAACTAAAGCCGGGAAAATAATATCATTCATGAATTTCAAATAAATCAATTAATTAAAAAATAATAAATGCTAGAATTTCAAAGGCTGATGAAGCAAAGAGGCACTGCAAGGATTGGGGACAGAATGTACTTGAGTTTGAGAGATGGGTTAAGGCAAGGGGTTATTATTAAAGTAACGAGTAGCAAGCAAAAGCAAGAGTTCTTTTTTTCTTTTTAAATATTTATTTATTTATTTGGCTGTTCCAGGTCTTAGTTGCAGCACATGGGATCTTCAATTTTCCTTACAGCATGTGGGATCTTTAGTTGCAGCATGTGGAAGCTAATTCCCTGACCAGGTATCAAGCCCAGGCTTACTGCATTGGGAGCAGAGTCTTAGCCACTGGACCACAAGGGAAGTCCCAAGAATCCTCTTTTTATAGGATGACTGATGACTCAAGTTCAGTCCAAAACCCTTACTTTTTCTCAAAGTAAAAAAACTCCTTCCAGAAATTCAAATATTGTTGCAATACAGTCAATGGCTAGATGTTTTTAATGTCATTTACTTTAGTGGATGTACATGGTATTTATTATAACACATTATGTTGATTATTATTATTTAGTGCATCCTTCTTATTAAAGAATGTTAGACAGTTCTCATTACAGGATTTGCATTTGTATTAGATGATATGGGAGCAGGTTCAAGAAGACAAGGCTTAGCTCTGGACTGGATGTTGACAAGTTGAGGGGTTAATTGTATAATCAGGGTATAACTATGTATTAGTCAAGATATTGCAGAAAGACAGAACCAAAAGGAGATAGATAGGGCTTCCCTTGTGGTCCAGTGGGTAAGAATCTGTCTGCCAATGCAGGGGACATGAGTTCGATCCCTGGATCAGGAAGATGCTTCGAGGCAGCTACACCCGTGCACCACAGCTACTGAGCCTGTGTTCTAATGCCTGAGAGCTGCAACTATTGAGTCCACAAGCCGCAACCAGGGAAGCTCGAGTGCCCTAGAGCCTGTGCTCTTCAGCAAGAGAAGCCCATGCATCACAATTAGAGATTAGCCCCGCTCTCCTCAACTAGAGAAAGCCCTCTTGCAGCAACGAAGACCCAGCATAGCCAATAAATACATAAATTTCAAAAGGAGATAGATAGACAGACAGGCATTTTAAGGAATTGGCTCATGCAGATGTGGGGGCGGCAAGTCCAAAATCATAGGGCAGCCTAACAGGCTAAAAATACAGGGAAGAGTTGATGTTACAATATTGAGTCCAAAATCCAGAAAGCAAACCAAGCAGTCTGGAAATTCTAGAGCTTCCAAGTTGCAGGTTTGAGGCCAAATTTTTTGGGGGAAGAACAAACTTCAGTCTTTGCTCTTAAGGCCTTCAAATGATTAGATGAGGCTCACCCCCATTATGGAGGGTAATCTGCTTTATTGAAAGTCTATTGATTTGAACGTTAGTCACATCTAGAAAATATCTTCATGACAACGTCTAGACTGTGTGACTCTGGTAATCGTTGGAGCTGTTCCCAGTAATACAGTTCTCGCTTAAGCACAAGCCAGGGTTGTACTTTCTATGCCCTTCTTTGAAGTCACACATAGATAAATAACTTGCTTTTGAATGTGAGCAGAAGAGACACATGTTACTTGAAGACAGGGGCCAGGGCTTAATTCAACCACGTCCTCTTTCCCTCTGCCATGTTGAATAGCAATGCTCCAGATGTTGATAGCTTCATGAGCCTGGATTCCCAAGGGAGGATGGCAGAAGCACAGCCCCAGATGACCCAGGAAGGAAACTGTGATGGGCTGAATGTTTGTACCCCAGATTCATCTGTTGAAGCCCTAATTCCCAATGTGATGGTATTTGGAGGTGAGGCCTTTGGGGGGTGATGAAGCTTAGATGAGGTCAAGAAGGAGAAGGCCATTATCATGCAATTAGTGCTCTTATAAGAAGAGACACCAAGGAACTTTCTTCTTTTTAAAAAAAAAAAGTTTTAAGCTTTTTATTTTACATTGGAATATAGCAATGAACGATATTGTGATAGGACTTCCCTAACAGTCCAGTGGTTAAAAATCTGCCTGCCAATGCAGGGGTCACAGGTCCTGCCAATGCAGGGGTCACAGGCTCAATCCCTGGTCCAGGAAGATTCCACATTCCACGGGACAACTAAGCCCATGTGAGCCACAACTATTGAAGTCCGCATGCCCCAGAGCCCATGCTCCACAAGAGAAGCCACCACGAGAAGCCCGCACACCACAACTAGAGAGTAGCCTCTGCTGCCCACAGCTAGACAAAAGCCGGCCGCAGCAGCAAAGGCTCGGGGCAGCCAAACACAAATTTAAAAAGAAAAATGTTGCGATCGGTTCAGGCACCCAGCAGAGTGACCCAGCCAAACGTATACATGTATCCATTCTCCCCGAACTCCCCTCCCATTCAGACTGCCACAGGACGTTGAGCAGAGTTCCCACTAGGGAACTTGAGTGCTCAGGTGCCACGGGAGAACACAGGGAGAGGGCAGCCGGCTGTGAGCGGGAAGGGAGCTCTCACCGGATGCCACACCTGCTGATGTTGATCTCGGGCTACCCAGACTCAGAATTTATTTCTAAACAATAGAATCAATGTCTATTGTTTAATCCACCCAGCCTATGATATTTTGTGATAGCAATGCATGCATCCTGAGACATGTTGCGTGAATGAGACCTGGGTGATGCTTGTTACTGCAACACGGCTTTGTCTACCCTAACTGATACAGCATCCAAAGCTGCGGTATTAACCATTGGGAAGCACTGCCTCTTCACTACCACTGAAAACTTCTTTATAAGCACTAACTATCTCCAAACAAGCTTTTGCTGGTGTTGTTGTTGTGGTTATGCTGTCGCTAAGTCGTGTCCAATCTTTTGCCCCATGGACTATGTAGCCCACCAGGCTCTTCTGTCCATGGGATTTCCCAAGCAAAAATACTGGAATGCATTGCCATTTCTAACACCCTATCTCCCATGTCTCCTACATTGGCAGGTGGATTCTTTACCACTGAGCCATGTGGGAAGCCCTTTGCTAGTGTACTGCAGTCCAAAATGAAAGAAACTTCAAAAGAACACAAAACGAATGAGAACAGAAAGGAACAGCAAACATTCAGCCAGAACACTGGCCCTCTGGCATATACCCATAAATTGCAGCTGATCTGGTTTCTTCTTAAACTTGAAACAGAGCCTGGGGGAGGCTAGTCTTGTGCTAAGGGGAGCTGGAGGAGATGGAACAGCTCAGAGCCAGGATCTGATGAAGCATCAGCATCTCTGCTGGGCAAATCCTGCAATGGCAGATTCCCATACAAAGGCCTTCTTCCTCCCTCTTTCCCTCACACACAGATCTCTGCATCCCTCCACCTGTTTGCTTGTGAACATGAAAAGCCTAATTTGATTTCAGGCCAAGTCTCAAGGTCATCTGCTAGTTTTCCAAGAAGATTCCCTTTGAAGACCAGCCCCTCTGAACTCCTGCCTTCTCTAACTTCTTCAGAAATGCCACCTTCTATTAGCTCTTTATAATTTCTCAAAGTGGCTTCACTCTGATTTCCAGAGGGTCCTGACTGTTTCTAAGACTCATCATGGCAGGAAAGTTTGATTTCATGTTTTTCAAACCACTGACTTCTCCCCATGACACTTTTTTCCTCCACTGTAAACAGCAACACCCACAAGATACAAAGCATGCTGACAGCGGGGCCTGCGTCATTAGATGACTTGAGAAGCACAGAAAATTTCTCCCACTCCATAAATACTGACTGAGTGTCCACTTTGTCCTAGGCACTATGTCAGGCACCAAGATACAACAGTGAGTTCATTTTAGATGTGGTTCCTGCCCTAACAGAGTTTACAGTCTACTGGAGTACACACACACAAAAAAAAATTTTTTTTAACTATCTAAAATTATGAAAGTGATATTAAGGGGAAAGCATGGTGCTAAGAGAAGGCCTGAAAAGGGGTGAGTGAGGACTGAGGATATAGTGGAAAGAAACTCAGCTGTGAGTTGGAGGCCCTCTGAGAAGCAGTCACCAAAGTGGAGTTAGGTTGCGACAGGTCTTGAAGAAAAGCACTTGTAAAGAATAGGGTTTCCCAGGGGGCGCTAGTAGTAAAGAATGCCAATGCAGGAGACATAAAAGATGAGGCTTTGATCCCTGGGTCAGGAAGATCCCCTGGAGGAGGGCATGGCAACCTACTCCAATATTCTTGCCTGGAGAATCCTACGGACAGAGGAACGAGACGGGCTACAGTCCATAGGGTCACAAGGAGTCAGACACGACTGAAGGGCCTTAGCATGCATGCACTTATGAAGAATACAAGAAAGGGGCTAGAGAAGGGGGAAGAAACTTCAGGCCATAATGCAGGTCTGATGCCACTGAAGAAGAAGGCAAGGAAGGGACAGCAGGTAGCAAATGTTTCGGGCTGCAGCCAAGGCCAGGCTGATGGGGGGCGGGGGCGTCAGTTCTTGAGCCCAAGTTCCCTGTCGAGGAGTCCTGGCTCTCACAGGACCTGGTCTCAATGCACCAGTCTCGTGACTGCGCCTGGGCCTGACTGGGAGGCTGGGTGGGGAAGCAGCGCTGAGCAGCAGCAGCCGGGATGGCCAGGAAGGCAGGAACCCTGCGGCACGCCCCTCCGAGGGTCACTGTCTGACTGCCAGTTTCCAGGTGTGTTTGGGAAGCAGCCCTCTATGATTTCCATGGGCCTTTCTTTTATTTTTCTATTATTTCACTGGAGTAGAGCTGCTTTACGACGTTGTGTTAGTTTCTGCTGTACGGCAAACGGAGTCAGCCACGCGTACACATATATCCCCTCTTCCTTGGATTTCCTTCCCAGTTAGATCACCACAGAGCACTGAGCAGAGTTCTCTGTGCTCTGCAGTAGGTGCTCATTAGTCATCTGTTTTACTCACACGTGTATGCCTGTTCCACTGTTCAGCTGTGTCCAACTCTTTGCAACCCCATGGACTGTACAGCCTGCCAGGCTCCTCTGTCCATGGGATTTTTCAGGTAAGAATATTGGAGTAGATATAGCCATTCCCTTCTCCAGGGGATTGAACTCCCATCTCCTGCGTTGCAGGCAGATTCTTTACCACTGAGCCATCTACCTCAGAGAGCTGTTGTAAGGTACTGCAAAGCAATCTATATAACACAATTATTACAGGGCCTATAACACAGGAACCAGTCTCTAAGTGGGCTTATTATACATAGTGTTTGATAAATAGTTTTAAAGCTTGAGTAGTTCCATGATATACAACTTCCACGTCACTTAGGTGAATATCAGGAACACCGTTACATGATTTTTTCCATGTTACCAATCAATGTTCATCTACAAATATTTAATAATATTTCATGGAGTCTAATAATCTGGACATATTGTATCTCAAAAAGATTAAGAATATCAGTTAACATGCCAAGAATATTATTTATAAATACTCTATTGCTTAAAATACCTATGACTTCCCTGGTGGCTCAGATGGTAAAGCATCTGCCTACAATGTGGGAGACCTGGGTGCAATCCCTGGGTCAGGAAGATCCTCTGGAGAAGGAAATGGCAAGCCACTCCAGTACTCTTGCCTGGAAAATCCCATGGACAGAGGAGCCTGGTAGGCTACAGTCCATGGGGTCGCAAAGAGTGGGACATGACTGAGTGACAAAAAACTTATGGCTTAAAAGGGAATGAATTTGAGTCAGTTCTAATGAAGTGGATGAACCTAGAGCCTATTATACAGAGTGAAGTAAGTCAGAAAGAGATAAATAGCATATACTAATGCATATAAATGGAATCTAGAAAGATAGTACTGATGAATTTATTTGCAAGGAAGCAATGGATAAACAGACATAGAGAACAGACCTATGGACATGGGGAGAAGGGAGGTGAGGGTAAGATGTATGGAGAGAGTAACATGGACACTTACATCACAATGTGTAAAATAGATAGCCAATGGGAATTTGCTATATGTCTCAGGGAACTCAAACAGCGGCTCTGTATCAACCTAGAGGGGTGGGATGGCCAGGGAGCTAGGAGGGAGGTTCAAGAGGGAGGGACATATGTATACCTATGGCTGATTCATGTTGATGTTTAACAGAAAACAACAAACTTCTGTAAAGCAATTATCCTTCAATTAAAAACTAAATAACTGGGAGGGGGGTTCTGGAAGGGGAACACATGTATACCCATGGTGGATTCATGTCAATGTATGGCAAAACCAGCACGATAATGTAAAGAAAAAATAAATGAATAAATAAAAGAAAAAAAACTAACTTTAAAAAAAATACCCTATGGCTTAGCAAAAGAGATGGCAAAATTATTTAACAGTTGTCTCTCCCATTAGGATGTCAAGTTCAACAAAAAATGATCCACCAATCCCACTCCTGGGGATATATCAGACAAAACTATAATTCAAAAAGATACATGTTCATAGTAGCATTACTCACAATAGCCAAGACATGGAAACAACCTAAATGTCCATTGACAGATGTGGTATGCGTGAGTGCTCAGTCACTCAGCCATTCCAGCTCTTTGTGACCTCATGAACTGTAGCCCACCAGTTTCCTCTGTCCATGGAATTCTCCAGGCAAGAATACTGGAGTTGGTAGCTGTTTCCTACTCCAGGGGATATTCCTGACCCAGAGATCGAACCCACGTCTCCTGCATCTCCAGCATTGGCAGGGGGATTCTTTACCACTGGGTCGCCTGGGAAGCCAAAGAAGGTGTGATACATACATACAATGGAATTCTACTCAGTCATAACAAAGAATGAAATGTGCCACAATATGAGTGGACCTGGAGATTACCATACTTAGTGAAGTAAGTCAGAACGAGAAAGACAAATACCGTATGATGTCACTTATATGTGGAATCCAAAATATGACAAAAATGAACCAGAAACAGAATCACGGAAATAGAGAACAGACAGGTGGTTGCCAAGGAAGGGACTGGAGGAGGGATGGAATGAGAAGTCGGCGTTTGCAGATGTAAGCTTTTATACAGAATGTAAGCTTTTACATAGGATGGGTAAACAGCGAGGTTCTAATGTACAGCACAGAGTTCAGTGTTTCCCAAACACATCCAATCATGGACCCTTTCTCTCAGAACATCTATTAACAGAATTGATGTCCTAAGGAACCCATTTCAGGAAATGCTGTTACAGATACATACATCATAGACCAAAATGTACAAACATATGTGACTAATTGATATATTTCTCCAGCCAATGAATGATTCACTCCCTTTAATGAATCTCAATATTTGGGAGGAA
Source organism: Antilocapra americana (assembly GCA_007570785.1). Taxonomy (NCBI): domain Eukaryota; kingdom Metazoa; phylum Chordata; class Mammalia; order Artiodactyla; family Antilocapridae; genus Antilocapra; species Antilocapra americana. Next base: position 7,253,570 of record ML664186.1, read on the forward strand.
AAGATAAATTTAATGGAAATATTTACCTATTTGAACTTCTGAAGGTGGCAATGCCAAAAGTTAGAGATTTTTCAGATATACATGCCAATAAATTCCTTTCCTTTGAACACACATGAGTTTCTTTTCTGTCTCTTGCATTTTTTAATGTATTTTTAACTTATTTTTTTGGCCACACGGAGTGTGGGATGTTATGTCCCTGACCAGGGATCAAACCCTAGCCCCCTTCATTGTAATTCACAGTCTGAACCACTAGACCACCAGGAAAGTCCCTGTCTTGCATTTTAAAGAGGCCTGACCAATACAGTAGAGCTACTTCTGGCTTTCTCTAATAGACACTCAATCCCATCAACGTGAAAATGCTAGCAACAAGGCTCTTTTTAATTTTGTTTTATTTTAGACTGCACTGGGTCTTCGTTGCAGCATCTGGGCTCTTTTTTTCGGTATGCAAGCTTTCTCTGGTTGCCCTGAGGCATGTGGGGTCTTAGTTTCCCCGACCAGGGATCAAACCAACATCCCCAACATTGGAAGGCAGATTCTTTACAGCTGGACCATCAGGAAAGACCCTCATCAGGCTCTTTAAAACATCATGCTGAATTTAGGAGTGGCGTTGCCAACTGCGAAACATTGAAAACCCCTGAACAAGACAGCATCAGAGACGGCTTCCCTTTCCTCTCTTGTTATCTGTTTTGCCATAGAGATGGGTCATAACTAGAACACACTGTATTATCAGGGCTTAGGATATCTTCTTGAAATGTCCATCACTAGGGGAATGATTAAGCCAAATAAGATCTCCAGGGGATCTTCCTAGCCCAAGAGTTGAACTTGCGTCTCCTACATCTGCAGGCAGATTCTTTACCACTGAGCCACCAGGGAAGCCTGAATTTCTTTTAATGATCTCCAATTACCCAACCAGCTAGGCTAATCAATACTCCCCAGTCTATAAGATCAACCATGTGGGGCCCACAGCAACAGTGGGAGGAGATACTGAACTATCACACAGAGGCGAACGTTTGTTCCCATTTGTTGAACTGCATGTTTATTCCTAAGGTCAATTGTCTGGGTTTCCAGACCTATTTAGATTTGTCCTTGTTCTTATCATTGTTTGTGTAAATATCACATAAACCAGTAAAAATGTGAAAAATTAAGAGTCAGTGTGTATTTGAAAACTAATTTGAACACTTTGGAAAGACCTGATAATAGCACACCAATTTTTTTTTTAATAAGCATGGGTTTTGTTTGCTTGTTTTCAACTGTACCAGGTCTTAGCTACAGCATGAGGGATCTTGCTCCCTGCCCAGGGATTGAACTCGGGCCCTCTGCACTGGAAACACAGAGTCTTAACCACCGGATCACCGAGGAAGTCCCAAAGCACATCAATTTTAACTTAGGTAAATATTGTCTCTTGGTAGAAATACATTCCTGAGTTTTTCTTTTTTATAAATTTTTAATTTCTATCAATATTGTGGGATATTTTGTAAGCCCTATGAACTCAAACTTTTCAGGCTGAGTGGAAATAAGTACACCATCCAAACTATCCACAAAAAGGCCTCAAAGCATCAGACATTTTTAAAAAGCAACTTGCTGTATATTTTCTTTGACACATTTAACATCACATTAATTAAACATTAAACACATGTAATGTTTAATTAATGAGTCCCTTTATAGAATAAAGAAAATTACAATGATAATTGTCACTATGTAACAAAAAGTACACCCAACCTGAAAATTACTTTTCAGAAAATTCATTGTAGTGAAATCAACATTGAGATTTATGATGGCAGAGGTTTCCCTGTCATGCCGTTTTGTTTTTTTTAACTTTATTTTTAATTTTGTTTTTGTTTTCATTTTGTTGTGGTTTGGTCACACTGTGCAGCTTGCAGGATCTCGGTTCCCTTACCACGGATTGAACCAGGTCCTTGGCAATGAAAGAGCCAAATCCTAGCTATTGGACCACCAGGAAATTCCCTGAATTTTGTTTTGACAAAATTTCATACTTACAGAAATGCTGACATTTTACACTTGCTCTGTAATTCTACCTCTCTCTCTAGAGCATGCTCTCTCTTTGTTGCTGTTGTTCAGTCACTAAATCACGTCTGACTCTTTGCGACCCCATGGACTGCAGCACGCCAGGCGTCCCTGACCTTCACTATCTCCGGGAGTTTGCTCAAATTCATGTCCAGTGAGTCAGTGATGCTATCTAACCATCTCCTTCTCTGTCGCCCTCTTCTCCTTTCACCTTCAATATTTCCCAGCATCAGGGTGTCCCTTCATATATACTTAATTTTGTCATTTTGATGAATGATTTAGGAATCAACTTGCAGACATGATATTCCTTTACCCTTAAATATGCCAGTGTGTATTCCCTAAAAGCAACTACATTCTATCACATAGGTACAGAATGATTGTTAAAATCAGGAAATTAATATTGATGATAATGAACACGGATACTAACATCTAAGACCTTATTCAGATTTCACCAATTTCCCACTAATAGCAAAAGAAAACAGCTTTTTTCCTGATCTAGAATCCAAATCAGGAACAAAGCAACTCTCCTTGACTCTGGAACCCCTCTCTGTCTTTGCCTTTCACTGTCTGGGCATTTCCCAAAGAGCACAGGCCCTTAGGACACCCCTGATGGTCCAGTGGTTAACACACCACGCTTCCACTGCAGTGATCCCAGGTTTGATCCATGGTCAGGGAACTAAGATCCCATATGCAAGGTGGTGTGGCCAAAAAATAGAAAAAAATTAAATAAAAATAAATTTTAAAAATTTATTCTTGGGAACTCCTTGATTAGGATTTCTTGCTCTCACTGCTGAGTATTAGTCGCTCAGTCTTGTCTGACTCTTTGCAACCCCATGGACTATAACCTGCCAGGCTCCTTTGTCCATGGAATTCTCCAGGCAAGCCATTCCTTTCTCCCGGGGATCTTCCCAACCCAGGGATTGAACTCAGGTCTCCTGCACTGCGGGCTGATTCTTTACCATTTGAGCCATCAGGGAAGCTGCTCACTGAGGGCCTGGGTTCAATCCTTGGTGGGGGAACTAAGATCCCATGAGCTGCATGGCCAAAAGATAAATTAAAAAAAAAAATCAAAGTGCACAGACCCAGTGATTTTCTGGCGGTTCAGTGATAAAGAATTCACCTGTCAATGCAAGAGACATGGGTTTGATCCCTGGGTTGGGAAGATCCCACAAGTCTGGGACCAATTAAGCCCATGCTCCACAACTACTGAGCCTGTGCTCTGCAACAAGAGAAGCCATTGCAAAGAGAAGCCTATGCCCCAGAACTAGAGAGTGGCCCCTGCTTACCACAAATAGAGAGAAGTCCAAGCAGCAAAGAAGACCCAGCACAGCCATAAATAAATAAATACATAATTTTTCGAAGAGCACAGGACTATTCTTTTTTAGAACAGCCCTTGATTGGAGTTCGTCACATTTTTTCCCCCTGATGCACACGTGGTCAGAACACCACAGACGTGATATTGGTCCCTCTCAGTGCTTCGTGTCAAAGGCACAGGATGTATATTTGACACGTTGCTGGTGATGTCCACTTGGGTTACTGGGTAAGATGGTCTCAGCCAGGTTTCTCCATTCTAAATTACTACTTTTTACCCTTCTTAATTTATAAATATCTTACTCGGATTCATTCTGAAACTATGCAAATATCCAGTTTCTCGTCAATCTTTCATCTACTAATTTTAGCATCCATTGAAGATTTTTGCCTGAAACACTCCTCACTGCGGTGGCTGCCAGATGGTGACTTTCTAATTCCATCATTCCTTGTACATGTGTGAGTTGGCATTGTTCTGTAAGGACAGGCTTTTCCTTCTTCCCCAGTTATTCATTCATTTATTTGTTAATATCATTATGGACAGATGGTGAACCAGGGTGCCTTCCCTCTGACTCCATCACCTCTAATATGTGGCCTCCAAAAGCACCACAGAGAGGAAAGAAAGACCATATAGAGAAACCCACCAGGGGCATTCGGGCGAGGTCTGCAAGTTATCTATCACATTGCGATGATACATCATACGTATCAACTTGAGTGGGTCACAGGGTGCCCGGATATTGGTCAAATGTTATTCTGTCTCCGTCTGTCAAGGTGTTTCTGAATGAGGTGAGCATCTGAGTTGGTAGACTGGGGAAAGCAGATGGCCCTCGCCAGTGTGGGTGGGCCTCATCTACTTCACTGAAGACGTGAATAGAACAAAAAGTTCAAAAATCCATCCTCTGTGCCCAGCTGTCTTGGAGCTGGGATATCAGCCTTCAGGCTTGGACTAGAACCAAACCATTGGCTTTCCTGGATGTCCAGCTAGCTGACTACAAATCTTGGGACTTCCTAGCCTCCGTGATCAATTCCTCATAATAAATCTCTCTATATATACCCTATTGGTTCTGTTCCTCTGGAGAATCCTAATACATACATTTACTTATTTCACTTATCTTTGGTCAATCCCTGGCACACGAACCCCACCCTAACTGCAAGGGAGGCGGGGACTTGCAGTCTTCTTGTGAGGAAATAGAATTGGTGAGCTTTGAGCCACTCTTTGCCGCCGCATGTCTTTCTTATGATTCTAATTCTCAGTGAAGCATTGTGCGTGCTCAGTTGTGTCCAACTCTTTGCAACCCCAGAGACTTAAACCTGCCAGGCTCCTCTGTCTATAGAATTTCCCAAGCAAGAATACTGGAGTGGGTTGCTGTTTCCTCCTCCAGGGGATTTTCCCCACTCAGGATTCGAACTGGAGTATCCTGCATTGGCAGATGGATTCTCTACCACTAGTGACACATGGGAAGCCAAGTATCCAACAGAGAATGCCAATTGTTTCAGTTAGGAGGGTTTCTATGATCTACTCAACCATTAAAATAAGAGGGAAATTATTCACACCAATGGGGAGAGACTGTCAAAACAAAAGGTTAAGTGGAAAAAAGGAGTAATATAGAACAACAGTCTAATAAGATTTCGCTTACAGAAAAACTACACACAATACCCATGTATCTTTCCTCAGAAATCTACTGGAGGGGGTAATAAATAAACACACCAAGAAAGAGGAAGATACCCAGGCAAGAGGAAACCCAGCTCAACAGAAAGGAGAAGCAATCCCAGGGTGATGGGAAGAAAGTATCCTGGGTTACATCTGTACACAGAGCTTAGAGAGAAGATAGTCCCAAATGGACCAGGTCAAAAGGCTCCTGGAGGGTCACTCCAGGATAAGGCTGATGGAAAACTTAATGCAAACAGCAGTGAGGATGGTCTGGAGAGAGAGCTGACAGCTTAATTAGTGGTGAGAACAGAGAACATGACACACATGGGGAAACTTAAAATTACTAATGTCAAGAAAGCAAATAAAAAACAGACCCCCAAACTCCATGGAATTCACCATAGCTCAGCTGTGAAAGGAACATCCATGTCTATAATAACACAAATATTGATCTAACCAAGATTTTGGTACCACGATGAGAGGAGCACAGGAGGGAGTTGAACATTTGCTGGCAATAGCATAAATCAGAAGCCTCTTCCACCCTGGGAAGTCAAAAGACAATTCCTGAAGCCTAGAGCATCTGAAGCAGACATCTAAGCACATTATTGAGAGTTAAAGAGGGATCAGGAACAAACTGAAAGTGTTCACTTTAGGGCAGTGTGAACAGGGAGCTGGAAACAGGGCCAGGCCTGCTGTTTCTCCTGCAGAACTCCTTTAATGATTGGAGCCTTCAACTAAGAGCGCCTATAGCTTAGAATTTTTTAAAAACGTGAATTAGGAATCACGTACAAACTCGGTTTCTCTATGCATCAGTTTAGTTCAGTTCAGGTGCTCAGTCGTGTCTGACTCTTTGCAACCCCATGAATCACAGCATGCCAGGCCGCCCTGTCCATCACCAACTCCTGGAGTCTACCCAAACCCATGTCCATCCAGTCAGTGATGCCATCCAGCCATCTCATCATCTGTCGTCCCCTTCTCCTTCTGCCCCCAATCCTTCTCAGCATTAGGGTCTTTTCCAATGAGTCAACTCTTCCCATGAGGTGGCCAAAGTATTGGTGTTTCAGCTTCAACATCAGTTCTTCCAATGAACACCCAGGACTGATCTCCTTTAGGATGGACTGGGTGGATCTCCTTGCAGTCCAAGAGACTCGCAAGAGTCTTCTCCAACACCACAGTTCAAAAGCACCAGTTCCTCAGTGCTCAGCTTTCTTCACCATCCAACTCTCACATCCATACATGACTACTGGGAAAACCATAGCCTTGACTAGACGGACCTTTGTTGGCAAAGTAATGTGTCTGCTTTTCAATATGCTATCTAGGTTGGTCATAACTTTCCTTTCAAGGAGCAAGTGTCTTTTAATTTCATGGCTGCAATCACCATCTGCAGTGATTATGGAGACCAGAAAAATAAAGTCTGACACTGTTTCCACTCTTTCCCCATCTATTTCCCATGAAGTGATGGGACCAGATGCCATGATCTTAGTTTTCTGAATATTGAGCTTTAAGCCAACTTTTTCACTCTCCTCTTTCACTTTCATCAAGAGGCTTTTTAGTTCCTCTTCACTTTCTGCCATAAGGCTGGTGTCATCTGCATACCTGAGGTTATTGGTATTTCTCCCGGCAATGTTGATTCCAGCTTGTGCTTCTTCCAGCCCAGCATTTCTCATGATGTACTCTGCATAGAAGTTAAATAAGCAGGGTGATAATATACAGCCTTGACGTACTCCTTTTCCTATTTGGAAACAGTCTGTTGTTCCATGTCCAGTTCTAACTGTTGCTTCCTGAACTGCATACAGGTTTCTCAAGAGGCAGGTCAGATGGTCTGGTATTCCCATCTCTTTCAGAATTTTCCACAGTTTATGGTGATCCACACAGTCAAACGCTTTGGCATAGTCAATAAAGCAGAAATATATGTTTTTCTGGAACTCTCTTGCTTTTTCAATGATCCAGAGGATGTTGGCAATTTGATCTCTTGTTCCTCTTCCTTTTCTAAAACCAGCTTGAACTTCTGGAAGTTCATAGTTCACGTGTTGCTGAAGCCTGGCTTGGAGAACTTTGAGCATTACTTTACTAGCGTGTGAGATGAGTGCAATAGTGCAGTAGTTTGAGCATTCTTTGGCATTGCCTTTCTTTGGGATTGGGATGAAAACTGACCTTTTCCAGTCCTGTGGCCATGGCTGTTTTCCTTATTTGCTGGCATATTGAGTGAAGCACTTTCACAGCATCATCTTCTAGGATTTGAAATAGCTCAACTGGAATTCCATCACCTGCACTAGCTTTGTTCGTAGTGATGCTTCCTAAGGCCCACTTGACTTCACATTCCAGAATGTCTGGTTTTAGGTGAGTGATCACACTATCATAATATCTGTGTCATGAAGATCTTTTCTGTACAGTTCCTCTGTGTATTCTTGCCACCTCTTCTTAACATCTTCTGATTCTCTTAGGTCCATATCATTTCTGTCCTTTACTGAGCCCATCTTTGCATGAAATGTTCCCTTGATATCTCTACTTTTCTTCAAGAGATCTCTAGTCTTTCCCATTCTGTTGTTTTCATCTATTTTTTTGCATTGATCGCTGAGGAAGGCTTTCTTATCTCTCCTTGCTATTCTTTGGAACACTGCATTCAGATGGGAATATCTTTACTTTTCTCCTCTGCTTTTCACTTCTCTTCTTTTCACAGCTATTTGTAAGGCCTCCTCAGACAGCCATTTTGCTTTTTTGCATTTCTTTTCCATGGGGATGGTCTTAAACCCTGTCTCCCATACAATGTCACGAACCTCCATCCATAGTTCATCGGGCACTCTGTCTATCAGATCTAGTCCCTTAAACCTATTTCTCACTTCCACTGCATAATCATAAGGGATTTGATTTAGATCATACCTGAATGGTCTAGTGGTTTTCCCTACTTTCTTCAATTTCAGTTGGAATTTGGCAATAAGGAGTTCATGATCTGAGCCACAGTCAGCTCCCAATCTTGCTTTTGCTGACTGTATAGAGCTTCAGGGGCAGTGGCAGAGAGGAGCTACCCCACGCCCGAGGTCAGGGGTGGTGGCCGAGAGGAGCAACCCTACTTCCAAGGAACAGCGGCTGCGTGGGTGCAGGAGGGCTGAGAGGAGGTACTCCACGTTCAAGGTCAGGAGGGGCATCTGTGAGGAGATACCTCACAGAGCAGTGGCTGCACTTTGCTGGAGCAGCTGTGAAGAGATACCCCACGTCCAAGGTAAGAGAAACTCAAGTAAGATGGTAGGCGTTGCGAGAGGGCATCAGAGGGCAGACACACTGAAACCATAATCACAGAAAACTAGCCAATCTGATAACATGGACCACAGCCTTGTCTCTATGCATACGTGTTTGTAAATGCACAGAAAATATCTGGAAGGAGATGCATGGAAATGGTAACAACGATGGCTGTTGAACTTGGAATGAGTAACCAGAGTCCCTAGTGGAGAGTGGGAGGGGATAGTAAGAGGGTCAAGTGAAACTATCATTTTCTCCGTACTATTTTCTTTCTTTCCTTGTTTATTTGGTTGCTCTGGGTCTTGCTTACAGCACGTGTGATCTTCAAGCTTCATTTTGGCATACAGGATGTTCAGTTGTGGTGTGTGGGCTCTTTTAGCTGTGGGATGTGGGATCTAGTTTCCTAACCAGGGCTTGGACTTGGGTCCCCTGCATTGGGAATACAGGGTCTTACCCACTAGACCACCAGGAAAGTTCCTGTCTGTATTGTTTTCATTGTATACAACATGAAGCTATATGTGCGCAAGCAAAGACCATTTCAGGAGATTTTACTTTTTTAAAATAAGACAAACCAGTCAAAGCTATGGTTTTTCCAGTAGTCAGGTATGGATGTGAAAGTTGGATTATAAAGAAAGCTGAGCGCCAAAGAATTGATGCTTTTGAACTGTGGTGTTGGATAAGCCTTTTTTTTTTCTTTACATTATCGTGTTGGTTTTGCCATACATTGACATGAATCTTCCATGGGTATACATGTGTTCCCCTTCCAGAACCCCCCTCCCACCTCCCTCCCTGGAGAAGACTTTTGAGAGTCCTTTGGACTGCAAGGAGATCTAACCAGTTAATCCTAAAGGAAATCAGTCCTGAATGTTCATTGGAAGGACTGATGCTGAAGCTGAAACTTCAATCCTTTGGCCACCTGATGTGAAGAACCAACTCACGGAAAAGACCCTGATGATGGGGAAGATTGAAGGCGGGAGCAGAAGGGGATGACAGAGTATGAGATGGTTGGATGGGATCACCGATGCAATGAACATGAGTTTGAGTAGGCTCCGGGAGTTGGTGATGAACAGGGAAGCCTGGCGTGCTACTACAGTCCACGGGGCTGCAAAGAGTGGGACACGATTGAGCGACTAAACTGAACTAAACTGAATAAAATAAGACAGTGGAGACAGTTTTCCTTTCCTACTGGGCACAAGCCCAAGTCATGGTTCAATTTTCCATAGCCTGGTATGCTCCCAGGAGACAGTAAAATTTCCGGTCTTGTCAGTCTTTACCTCCTCTCAGTGATTCTAGGAAACCAAGGAGCCGCAATGACTGAGATGGGTCCAGAAATAGATGCATCACAAGGCAGAAAGGTCATTAAACACAGAACACACACACACACACACACACACACACACACACACGGGTGCCCTCCCAGTCTACTATACTTTGACCAAAAGCCTCTGTCTCGCCTATTAACTTTTTTAAGATTTTTTTTTCTTTTGATGTGGACCATCTTCTGTTCTATGTTTGGATTTGGGGGGCCATGAGGCATGTGGGATCTTAACTCCCTGGCCCGAAATCAAACCTACACCTCCTACAATGGAAGGTGAAGTCTTTACCACTGGACGACCAGGGAAGTCCCTCACCTATTAACTTTTAAGAGAATTTCTAATTTTAATAAGTAGTAAATAATAATACTAGCAAGCCATGTTCATATTTCTGTTTTCAATTATTTACTATATTCCCTGCTGGCACTATTTTTAAAACTTGCCAGATCAAACAAAGCACCTTAAGAAGAGCATCTGACCACTTTACAGAACTGTTCAATTCTACAGAAAGTCTGACTTTTTGAAAGAAAGCTTTTTTAAAAAAAGAGAGGTTCTCACCAATTTAGCCTTTCAAATCAACAAGAACTTCCAATCTTATCAAAATTGCTAGTGCTTTAGTAAACGCTCTGGGTCGATAGGAAGGTAGCTATAATATTTAAATTCATTTCACTTATGGGCCTTTTTTAAGCTTCTCTTCACCTCAGCTTGATTCCTCAAATCCAATATGCTATAATAAAATTATGAATATATGAATAACTTGCACACATTAAATTTTGGAATTGCTCTCACATGTGTTACCCTGTATTTTAAATAATTTCTCTTGGGAAATTTCCTGATTAAGAGGTTTTTAGAAATAGAGAGCATCAACTCTGAGCTATGATTAAAATCAATTCCTTTATTTCCACATTTAAGATTATGTCTATGGTACAAATGATATAATTTTGATATAAATGTGAGCCTACTTTAGGTTTTTCACTTAATGTGTTTTCACTGTGTGTTTAATGATATGCCAACTCATGCTTTCAAAATAGATGTCTTCTCCAAACTTTAACAGGCCAAAAGGCTAGATAAACTCTGCTTTATATAATCACTTTGTTGGGCAAGCCAATTTTGAATGCATGACTTTTAAAATGCTTTTCTCCATCTTAACAAAGGACTCATTTTATGTAGCCTCAGGTCTCTAGCCTCAGTCCCACACAAATGCTGACCTAATGGTGAAAGCCAGCATTCACAGGGCCCCTGTGATGTGCTGGGCTTGTGCTCTGTGAGAATCAATTCTCAGCTAATCTTCACATCAACTTGGTGGGAGGTAAGTGCAATTATTACTCTCATTCCACAGAAGAGGAAACTGAGGCTGAGGCTGAGAGTTTACGGCACATGCCCCAGGTCCAACGCAAGAGATGCAGGTTCAGTCCCTGGGTTGGGAAGATTCCCTGGAGAAGGACATGGCAATCCACTCCAGTATTCTTGCCCAGAAAATCCATGGACAACCTGGTGGGCTACAGTCCATGGGGTCACAAAGAGTAGGATACAACTGGACACACACAAGGTTCAACAGCTAATAATAGACAGCGGGGAAAGAATAAAGGGTTTAAAATGAGGAAGTGAGAAGATTGGATTTGTGTTAAAAAGAAGAAAAAAAGTTAAGCGGCCAGGAGACAAGATGGAAGGCTCCTGCAAAAATTCAGAGGGAGAGGGTTTCTCTGATGGTGCAGTAGTTAAGAATCCTCCTTGCAATGCAGGAGACATGGGGTCAATCCCTCTTTAGGGAGGATCCCACATGCCCTGGAGCAATGAAGCCCTTGAGCCACAACCGCTGAGCCGGAGGGCTGTAACTACTGAAGCCTGAGCTCTCTAGAGCTTATGCTCCCCAAATAGGGAAGAAACTGCAATGAGAAGCCCACTTGCGACAGCTAGAGAAAGCCCCGGGAACAGCAAGGAAGATACAACCCAGCTGCCCAAAAACACTGAGGGAGATGATGATGTAAAGAGAGAATGGAGGACATGATACAAGGCAATGAACAAGACAAGCTACAGCTGACAAAATGTTATGGCTGATAACGTGAGAGGTTTGATGCATCTAAAAATATGTGGTGATTTCTCACTGTTAGTGTATAGGAATGCCAGGGATTTCTGTGTGTTGATTTTGTCTCCTCAAACTTTGCTATATTCACTGATTAGCTCTAGTAATTTTCTCGTAGAGTCTTTAGGGTTTTCAATATAGAGGATCATGTCATC